>CATIWQ010082733.1:0-49459 GCA_949673415.1 Euphorbia schlechtendalii | reverse complement strand
ATATATATGTTAATTAAATGTCTGTAAGTTGTCAATGGAATGCATTAGATGTATGTAATGTTTTATTTAATGCTTTCAATAGTATCAGCAGATAATGGCATTTCATGCTTCATCTTATCGAACTGCAATACTTCTACTCTGCATTTTTTGTTGCCTTCTGATCCTTATTTTTCTTATATCTATTACTCTATTAGATGCTTGAATACAAATGTATAAAAGTTTACTAATAGTTATCTATTACATACTACTCTATTAGATTTTTGTCCACCCGTGAACGGGTCGATCGGGTCAAAGAATCCGATCAAATTTAGTTATTTAGACTAAATTCAAAAGTTATAGAACTTTAAAGAATCAATTGCAAATAGGCATAATAAATTATTTACCTTCCAAACTTAGAATAAAAAGTCACGTGACACCCCAACCATTCAATTGTGCAACTTTACGCCCTGAAGTTGGCAAAACTAAATAATTTAACCCCTGAAACGTACTCGCTCAGTCTCATATCGAAGAACCTAATACTTTCGCACCACGTGTTAAAGTTTGAAAAGTCAAACCAATATAACTTCCACACCTGAGATCATACTTCAAAATTTCATTTCTCTTTAATTTCTCTTATTTGTTTCTTCAATTTCAAGAAATAATAATTAATTAATCCAAAAAATATCCAGGAACAACTCATTTCTCCTATTCAACTCTTCCTTTCCCCATCTCTGAAAATTGAAGACTTTTCTGCTCCACCGAAATCCTTACCCTCCTTTCCATTTTTATTAATCACCCCTTCATATACCTATTATTCTTCGTCGTCATCATTTTCTTCCGTACCCTGTGCTCCCTTCGACCATTTTTCTTCATTAACCACTGATATTGATGGTGGTCACGACAAAAATCAAAAGGAAGAGGATGAGGGTTTTCTTGTGAACTCGTATGACGTTTTTGATAAAAAAAGAAGAGAGAATAAGTAAAGGGGCATCTTTTTTGCCCAAATAGCAAAGGGAATCCAGATGAGGATAGTTGAATTTAAGCCTGGAGTTCTCGTTTAGGCCTCTGGTCTTATAAAATTGTATGAATCTAATTTTGATTTTGGATAATAGGTAGCTTTTGAAGCGCAGTTTTGCAAATTGAAATTATCAGGTTTAAGAACTTCCCAGTTTACAAATTGGGTTTTATTTTGCATATCAACATTCGCACGAGTTTTTAAGTATTCCTACTTTCAATTATTGAGGCTCTTAGGGTTGAATTTGGGTCAAAATCAAGTTTAGATATGACAGAGATACAATAAAAAAGTGTAGAGGTGGCTATGGAGGAAAGTAGAGACGGCCGTATTTGAGAATTGGAATGATTTTTGTGGTGGAGGGTGCCGGAGGCGGTGAAGTTATGGTGGTTGTGGGGAAGTTAGAGGCTGAGGTAAATAGTAGAGTGACTATAGAGGAGAAAGAAGTGAAATTGTGAACCCACTTGCTTGACAAGTAAGACATGTCTCCTCATCTTCCATGTCAGCTTTGAGGACTCAAGTTAGTTATTTAGTTTTGCAAGAAAAAAGTTGCACATTTGAAATGTTAGGCTGATTCATGACTTTTTTTGTGTTAAGTTTGAGAGGCAAATTATGTATTAAGCTTTGTAAATAATTAAGAGTTATAGGATTTAATTGCAATTAATCCATATTCAAAGGAAATCATACGCAAAAGAATTAAAAAGTTCAATTTCACTTTCAATTCATTTTCATTTCCTTTCCATTCTTTCTCCCAAACCCGCAATCGATTGTTAACGATATTCATCGCTACAAAAATTGTAGATATACATCCATACTCCGATACATCGTGAGATGAATTTAACTTGGCATTCGATGAGTCATTCTTTGATCTTGGGCATATAATAAAAAAGGTTAGAATTCGAATTCGTTTCATCTTTACATACTTCATCAATGGTATGATGAGCGAGATTATTTTTGCGCTGATTATGTGTCCTTGGTTATTCTGAAATTTCTGAAAAATTTGTTTACAAATTCGATTTTGTGTTTTTCGAGAATTTCACGAATAAAGTGTGAAAATAGAGAAAATTAGTGTTTATGGATCGTTTTCGTGAAACTCACATGTTTTGGTGTGATTTTCTGGGAATTTCGTTAATCCAATGTGCACATGGGAATTTCGTTATTCCAATGTGCACATGGCATAAATTAGTGACTAAGTTTGTTTTTGGCCAAAATAAAAGTTTTGTTTTCCACGTTGCTTTGTTTTGATTAAATGTAAAATTTCTATTCAATTTTTCGTAAATACCGTGCAAATGGACTTGGAACGCGAAAACAAGTAATCTGTCTAAGTTCGTTGGTCAGAAACCACTGGGAAGGCGGTGTGTGGTATACACTCATCGCAGGCTGGTGGCCAAATTCTAGAAGCTGTCCCTAACTCACCGGGATAGAGGGCTAGCCATGTAGCGCAATGAGAATGTTACATGTGGCCCAGTTGATAATTCCTGACACGTAACACCACGTGATTACGCCACGTGTTAAGGCGGTTATGCCACGCTGTGTGATACGAAGCAAATGGTCAACCATGTCAGATCGACCAACCAGTGGCACCATCAGACGGATAATATGATTTTCACGATTTTGCTTTCTAAATTATGTCGTTTTGGCTCAAAAATTTTATGCCCCCCATTTTCATTTTTTTTTGGATTTAATGGTGATTTTTTTCATAACTTTTTGAGGTTCAAAAAATATTGTTTTCTATTTATTTTATGGTAATAAATGCTTAAAAATTATGGAACATTAGTTTCTGAATTTTTAAACTATTTTCAATTGGTTAGAAAATAATTTAGAACCTATAAGAAAATAATTTAAAATTTTCATATGTTGATTAATTTGATTATTATTTTCTTTATATATTTGTATTAGTTACAAAATATTATTAATTGAAAATATATCATTAAAATCCAAATATATTATTATACAATGGTTGAATTTAATTATATATGTGAGGTATAATGTGATTGAATATATTTTAGTAATATATTTATGTCTTTTAATTTTTTGTGTGATGATTAATCGAATTATATATGTGTTATATAAGTTTGATTAGGTATTTTTAGTATCATACTTAAATAATCAACCATTGATATAATGATTGAGTTATTTTGTATTTGTGAAAATATAAAATATGACAAAATATATTTTGTTAATTATTTATGTGATAATTAAAAATTAATTTATATGTGGTATAAATTATATATATACATTTTGGTAATATATTTAAGTTAATTATTCATTTAATGATTAACATTGACCTTTTGACATATGTTATAGATGGATCAATAATGATGCAAAACTCACGTAACCCCGAGCGTCTATTCGGTGGGAAAGAGCCAAGAGGAACTTGAGTAAACCGGTTCTCAAAAGTGTACTTATTATATTTATATGTAATGCATAGTGTATTATGTTATTGTATTGCGTATAGAAATGCAATTTTTGTGTGTATTAATTTTATTACATTGTAAAACATGGTTTTACAAATCTAATTTTCAATTTGTTTGATGATCAAATAATGTAATAATTGAACATTCGGTTCTTTAAATAATTTGATTTTTTTATCACAAAGTTCGATCTAAGAAAAGAACTCTAGATCTAATGAGTTGATCGAGGGTGATAATAATTGATGTTGTAATAATTTTAGGATGGTAATAATTTTTGTATAACTTAATTCGAATATGATGTAAAATAGTTACTTATATTTATATTATGCGGTGGATGACAATATAAGCCATTGTCATTTGTTTAGCATCATAATGTGTTTGTTTGGTTTTTATCTATTTTTTTTAACAAGCTTTATGACATGTTTTGTTATTGAATAGTTTTGAGATTGTGTTTTATTATGTTTAATTCTAAGTGATTTATTTGATTTATATATCGTTATTTATTTTATACTTGTTAAAATGACATATAAAATACATAAAATACTTAAATCGTTAATAAAATTTTTAGGACTAAAATGTCTTATTGAATTCCAAATTAATTTCAATAATTATGCTAATAAAGTTATCTTTTACTTATCATTAGATATCATTAGTTAAGTGAACTAACTAAAGATAATAGGTCTGAAGTGCATTTAATGATAGAACTTATACTTAAAGAAACTATAACAAACAATAAAAACACATAAAATTACTATTGTACGATGAATCACTTGCAAGTGTTTTCAATTGGTAGATGATGAGGTATTTATATTTTTTTTAATACCGAGGTTGATGCTTACATTTTCTTGAAAAGTTTATATTCAAGTCAATAATAATTGACACACAATCTTGATGGTTAATTAAGGCAATTATTGAGCATACGAACTTACTCGACAAAATTTCAAAACTTAAAATTAACACTAAAGGATCTTTTAAGTATGACATAATTGACATAATCTAAATTGAAACGTTCCATAGATGCTCATAGGTTTATAAAACTTAATAAAGAAACTGAGCAACTAACCAGTTGATGTGTGCCTTTCCTTTAATGCGGCAACCCCTTAGGATAATTGAACAATGCTCCATTATCACAATCCTCGAAACCAAGACAACCTCTATGACAAGTCCACATGGACCCACTGACTATAATTGACACACAATGGTGATGGTTAATTAAGGCAATTATTGAGCATACGAACTTACTCTACAAAATTTCAAAACTTAAAATTAACACTAAAGGATCTCTTAAGCATGACATAATTAACATAATCTAAATTGAAACGTTCCATAGATGCTTATAGGTTTAAAAAACTTAATAAAGAAACCAAGCATCTAACCAGTTGATGTGTGCCTTTTTTGGATTTTTGGGATTTTTCCTATAAATAGTCGGACCTTTTTGGATTGAAAGGGGGCTCGAAATTTCAGAGAAAATTCTCTTTTCAGAAGCAAAAACATGGATAAACACTACAAAAAAGATTTTCTTTCATTTCTTTCAATATTTTCTTGAATCCAAAACACGTTTGGATTCCAAAACTCTTCATCTTCAAATCAAATTTCTTTCATTGATTTCTTCAAAAATCCTCAGATATTCTCGTGTCTAAAACAAATTTAGAACCCGAGTCTAATTATCTTTTGGATAAATAAACACTTATTTTCCAATTAAACTCAACTAAATCAAAAGGAACAAGGAACGCTCCTGGGGATCAAATGGATACGCCGAAGTGGATTCACGCCGAAAGGGTAAATCCTTTGAGTTCCTAGAGCTGCTTATTTCATGCTCCTTGATTCTTTCTTAATTTCTTTTTTCACATGTGGACCTAGGAATTATTTTATTTATTATTATTATAAATGTTTTATACTCTTCTTCATCTTTTATTTCTCTTTTATTTTTTATGTTAGAATACCCCCACGAAGGGAATAAAACGTATTCCCGGATAACAATCCTCACCATTTTACCATGCGAGCAATTTCAATAATTAAAATGAGCAACCAATATGCTAATAAAAGAACCATTTTATTTAAATAACAAACTCATTATCATGATTGATTTTCTTTTATTTAGGCCACACGGGCCTCACTAAAGTCAAAACGTAGCATATGTGAAATATGATTATATCCCCTATGCTAACCTTTGTGGATGCAGGTAGATTAGGATTAGATGTATGTTTAGGGTTTTAATTTTCCTTCGGGGTATCCCAATTTCATTTTTTTGGGAAATGTAATTAATAGATTAGGCGGACAGTTGCATTCCCCGAGGTTTTGTAATTTTTAATCTTTACTTTTCCGCATTTACTTTTCGCATTTATTTACTGCTTTATGGATGGTTTTATTGCTTTTAAACATACATGTATCATGCATAATAACTTCAAAACTACTTAAGTGCGAATATGCACGATTAAGAAAATACGATTTTTCTATAGATGTAATATAATGTGATCACATAAGAAATAAGCAACTTATCCCGGACCTGAATCTCTATGTCTTAGTGGGTCATCCCTCGAACGTTAAGCCTCACATGACTCTAATTCTTGGAAAGAGCTAATCCAGGTGGTGACTCTATACTAAGAGACGGAGGATTCGGGTTTGACCAATCTAAAATATTTTCACTTTCTCTATCCAAACCTTTACGGGTCCCCAACCCGGTGCACTTTTTAAACACCCCGGTGGACCGCACCTCTCATTTTTCGCATGCTCTCGGCCCACCGTTCTGTGTCGTTCGCTCACAACCCCAAAAGGATCCTTCTTATGCTTAAGATATGCCTCTCTTGAATGTAAGCCTCAACATTAGGATTAACTAGTTCAGGATTATCCAAAACATAATCTAGATCTCTCTTCTCAAGCTCCTTTCTAAGAGCTTTAAACTAGTCATCAAAATTGATCTCCGTTAACTTATTATCAAGAATTAGATCAAGGTTCATATATGGATTCATTGTTCAACCTAGATATAAGATAGAAATTATTCAGACATGAGTATATGTACATGTATTTAACATAAGGTCTTTAATTAAATACATATTTCCTACTATTTTATCAACATTCAAATAGCCCCTTTTATTGAATTCGGGAGATCTAGTCAAAATAATTTTCCTTGGTAGGTAGCATCCATAACCCATCTATAGCAGGTCAAGCCATAATAGACAACCATGGTTAGAACCCGTCCATTTTCATTCCATAAAATTTCTATTCTATTTGAGTTCTCTTTCTCGAGACGTGCATACCCAATTGTATGACTCCTCAAATATGTCTGCAATTAGGCATTAGCTCCATTGGGATGGACAACTATCCCATTTTGGTTTAGGCTTTAACCCCATCTAGTCTCATGACCAAACACAAGTTAAGGGAAAGCATGTTGTGCATGTCCTTACATCCATTAACAAGGTTCGTATCATGACTTATGATGGGGAGGAAAGTTACGGCCTTAATATTGTTGTAGGGATTTTATTGGTACAGTTGGTCTCATGCTAGTCTAGGACTTATACGATGGATATAATTATGATAATAATAATTTTGGGTTATTTGGAATTATTAATCTAAGGAATCATGCTCAATACTGATACTTCATAATCATTGCATTATGCCAAGACTCCACATGGCATGCAAAATAAACAAGGTCCATGTTTATAAGTTTTAATCAAACAACTTAAACCATGGCTGTAAAACCATAGGTGGAATCAATTTCCATACTAGAAATCAACTAAGTCATAAAAATCCCTTAGGTATGCTTGAACCTAAAACCGATGGAGATTTCTAGGTAGGAGAGGTTTCCTTAAAGTAAATGAGCAGCCAAGTCCAATCCTTGAAAAAATAACCATAGGCACTTCGATTTGTTGTACCATAGAAAATTATGATTTAAAGATTTTGTCGAATCCAATTTAATAGTACTTTACAGTACTTAAAACATTTTAGAAATAACAAATTGTCTAAGATAGTGAAATTAATTAGGTATTAAGTAGACTCTTAATTAAACAAGTTTACTTGAGTTATGTTATTTATGCATATAATCTGTTGCAGGAACTAGCTAAGTCCAACTTCAAGGAGAAGCTGTTGAGTAAGGAAAAGTCCAAGGATTAAACAAAATTCCTCTATGTATGGGGAGTTTATGATGACCGAAGAAAATCCACTCAGTATGGGGGAGTCTTTATTGACTAAGGAGTTCACTCAACATGGAGGGGGGGGGTCCTACATCACTTATCAATTATTCTTATTTCCATAAACTATTTACCTAGTTTATTATCTGTTCCAAAATGGGGGAGATTATTGAACCCAAGTTAATAGTACTTCGCAGTACTTAAAACATTTTGGAAATAACAAACTGTCTAGGATAGTGAAATTAATTAAGTACTAAGTAGACTCTTTTTAAATAATTTTACTTTAGTTTGTTTAAGGAAAAACAACTCAGTTTATTGAGTTTTGATTAAGTTATGGCTTATAATAAGAAAAGGTGAGGTAAGCTGAGTATTACGTAGTTTATGAGGCATAGACTCAGTAATGTTGAGTGGTTTTTATTTATTAAAAGCTGAGTTGTTTGACACTTAAAATATTATGACACTTGTATGCTTAACTCTGTATGTGAAGGATGGAAGATTCCTTTAATGCTTTTCATGTAAAAAGTTTTAAAATTAAAAAGGATATTAAAGTGGTCCTCATAACCAAAAGGTGTTAGTACGAAATGTTTGAAATTCCTCATTAGCGTCTGAGGCAAAAGGCATCTTCCGACATGCTCCATTTTTCCACTATCCCCGCGCTACTCTGAAACTTCAACAAATCTTCAAATCACAAGCTTCCATGTTGCATTTTGCGCGTCTCTCTCTCATATTGGATTTTCTTGAAGAATGATTTTTTGACACATCAAGATTAACATATTAAACTCACACTTCAACGTTCATATTCTCTATCTCTAAATGTCTTGGAATCTGTTTCGAACGAGCATGTTTAAAAGCTATAAAGAGAAGTAAAATTGAAGAACAAGTCACAAGGAGAAGTTTGCAACAAATACTTCCAACACTTTCAAGTATAAATAGCAGACTGAAGTAGACGTTTAAACTTGGTGAATCACCTCAAATTTCTTAAGAGTTGAAAAATACCATCCAAGCCATCACAGCATTCAGAAATTCCAATTCAAGCAATCCAAAGCAAACACTTAGTTTCCCATATATTTGTAATAGTGAGAAATGAGATTAGTTTAGAGTTTATCTAAGCTTTACCCTTGTAAAAAGATTCAACTTTTTTTATAAGTTGAACTCCTTCATAATCTTTCAATCAAATCTGTGAGTCAGTTTAAGAAGGGTAGCTAAATTGAGTGTGAGTGACAGTTAGAAAGAAAGGTACTTTCTGTAATTGGTCTACCCATTATAAAGGCTTCTCCACCTATGGAAGGAGAGAAATCACTAGTAGATTAAAGTTCGAAAAGGAATATGAGGTTTGGAGGTAGGCTAGGGGCTGAACCAGGATAAAATCTGAGGTGTAATCTTTCTTAACCCTTTTATCGCCTTTATAGTGTTTTGCTCATTCACCATCTCTTAGTATTATAAGTTTTGCTTGAAAAACCAATCCAAGCTGAGTAGTTTACTTAGCACAGATTGAAGATAAACTATATCAACAAAGCTGAGTAGTTTATAGTTTTTAGACCATCTCACAACATACTTATCTCAACATGCATCTAAAAACTAACATGGTATCAATTATTTTTTAAATCTAAAAAGAACTAAGATTAATGCATTCACCCCCTCTGCTACATTATTTAAGCTAAAGTGGACCAATAAGTGGTATCAGAGCAAGTGCTCAGCTTCTAGACTCATTGTCTAAGAGTTAAAGATTTGAATGGCTTACAATAATTTGAGTTCTGGCTCAGGGAAAACAACACTCCTTAAAGAAGGAATGTCTGTGAGCAAGCCTCCACTATTCGATGGCCAGCACTACACATTTTAGAAAAATTGCATGAAAAACTTCATTCAATCCAAAGCATGCAAGCATGGTTAGCAATAGAATTAGGCCTTCAAATTCCCACTATAGTGTGGGATGGGGTACGTGTTCTAGTTAACCTAGAGGATTATGATGATGTTGGCTTGAGGCTTCTCAAAGAGAATGCGGTAACCATCAATTACTTACGTTATGTACTAGATCTTACAAATTTTAATAAGGTCTCAGATTGTGAGATGTTACAACAAATTAGAAAGAAGTTGGAGATCACCTAGGAGGAGATTGATAAAGTCAAGGAGTCAAAGATCAATCTCATACTTCGCGAGTATGAGCTGTTCCAGATGTTCACCAGTGAGGGTATTCAATCCATGAATACTAGGTTCATTAAAATTATTAATGAATTGAAGATATTAGAAAAAGAATTCATCGAAGAAGAAATGGTGAAGAAGATTATCATAATTCTCATTATTGAGTGGGATGCCAAGAAGAGCACCATCAAGGAAGCTCATGAACTAAAGACCTAAAACTACAATGAATTGATAGGCACCTTTCTTACTCAGGATATGTCCTTGAGGAAATATATAGATGACTCCAAAAATAGTAAAGGCAAAGAGAAAGAGGGCAGAGCCATCATCCTTAAGGCTAACTTTTCTAAAGAATCGACTAGTGATGATTCATAAGCAAATGGCGCTTCTTAGTAGGAGATTCAAGCGCTTTATGAAGAAAGATGAGAAGTTCAACAAAAGGAAGTTTCCAAGCAAAAACAAGATAACTTAGCACCGGCATGGAGCTGAGGAAGGACTTAAGAAGGAGCACAACAAAGACATCAAATGTTTTGGCTGTGGCAAGAAGGGTCATATTCAATACTCCTGTCCTAAATCCAAAAAAGACAAATTCAAGAAGAAGTTTGGGTGGAAAAATAAGGAACTTTTTGCCACATGGAGAGACTTTGAGGAATTTTCATCATTTGATGAAGAATCAACCGACTCCGCAAATCTCTACTTGATGGCGATTGAGAATGATAGGGGTGAGAGCTCAACATCTTCTTCAAAGAGAAATTCATTAGCTGCTAACTCTAAAGCTGAGTGAAACAAAGGGAAAAATCCACAAACTGAGGTACATCTTGAAATCCCTCAATAAAAGAGTTCTCTTAGGTACTCTTTAATGTGATGAAGCTGCATAATAAGTCTGGCAAAAAGATCAAAGTGCTAGTGAGGGGGAGTGAAGATCAGGAAGAAACTTTTACTTCCTTATCTCTTGATATCCGCTTTCTTCAAGAAAAGATGAATATCGTGAATGTCATAATAACAAGATCACTAAGCAATTAGATGAGTTGACTGTTGAGATAACAGCTTTAAAGAAGGAAAGGGTTCCTCCTCCAACCAAAAGTCCTTTGAATAACCAAACTCACAATTCTAAGGGGATGAAATCCTCTACAAAGAAGAAAGTGAGCCAGCCTAAACCAAAAGTGGCGTATGGCTTTTACGGGAAGGCCGAACATTCCACAATAATTTGTAGGCATAAAAATGGTTAATATGATGAGTACGATTGGAGTAACCTAAGCAACACTCAGAAAGAAGAATCCAACTCGTAAGCATGGGTACCTATGAAAACATGATTGTATTGCAGGTGAGCCTAAGATTCGTTGATGATACTAGAATGTGGTATTTGGATAGCCAATGCTCTAAGCATATGATGGGAGATGAAAGCTAGTTCATCTCATTAGAGCACAAAAAAGAAATGAGAGTGTCAGCTTTGGAGACAACCAAAAAGGTAAGATTGTTGGATTTGGCATAGTCGGTGTTTCTCCTTTAATCGAAGAGGTATCTCTGGTCAAAGAACTTAAGTTCAACTTACTAAGCATAGCCCAACTTTTTGACAATGGTAGGAAGGTTACATTCAACTCATGAGCTTTCTCAGTTATTGATAGTAAGACTAACTCAACTATACTCTTTGCTCCTAGAATTAATAATGTGTATATCACTGATTTATCCCTAGGCCCCACTAATGTTTGCGTTGTATCTAAGGAGCATAATTTGTGGCTTTGGCATAGAAGGTTGGGTCATATAAATATGAACATTCTGTCCAAATTAGCTAAAAAGCAATTACTTGTGGGTTTAACCAGTATCAGCTTTGAGAAAGATGGACTTTGCTTAGCTTTCCAGCTTGGTAAGCATGTTAAAGAAGTCTTTTAGGTCTATAAAAACATAGTAACTAAGAGACTATTAAAGCTCCTTCACCTTAATATATTTGGTCCTGTTCAACCTATGAGCATGGGCAGAAAATATTCTCATTGGTGGTAGTGGATGACTTCATGAGATTCACTTGGGTATTCTTGCAAAGTAGTAAAGATGAAACCTTTGAGTCTTTTGTCAAACTCTGTATCTCGATAATGAATGAAATAGGAACTAAAATCAATAGAGTCTGAAGTGATCATGGTTTGGAATTCGAGAACTTTCATTTTGAGGAATTCTGTTTAGCGCATGGTATTGACCACAACTTTTCTACTCCTAGTACTCCTTAACAAAATGGGATTTTAGAAAGAAATAATAGAACCAATGTTGAAATGGCTCGATCCATGCTGATTAATAACAATTTTCCAAAGTACTTTTAAGGAGAAGTTGTTAACATAGCATGTTATATCTTGAATCGGGTTTTAATCAGCCCTATTCTTGAGAAACACCTTATGAGCATTGGCGAGGGTGCAAGCCTAAGATTTTTCATCTCATATCTTTTGGATGTAGGTGTTTTATTCTAAATACTAAGGAGGAGATAGGTATGTTTGATCCAAAGGCTGATGAAGGTATCTTTTTGGGTTACTCGACTAACAGCAGGGCATATAGAATATATATTAGGATAACTGGTGTATTAGAGGAGTCTACGCATGTAGATTTCAATGAAACTAATAATGCTAATAGACGATCATCTGATGAAGATGAAGGAGTAAACCAGCAAGGAAATCAACTTAGCATGCCACTCTCTATGCTTCCCAACCTAGCGTAAGAGCCGGAAACTGAGAGAGTTAAAGTTGATGAAGATCTCTCAATCAACTTCAAACAGAGCAGAAGATCAACCTCATCCTCAACAACTCAACGTAGAGACTCCCATTGTAGATCCAAGTCTTCCAAAAGAGATTAGAACTCATCGCGATTATCAACTCGAAAGTATTATAGATGATGTTCATAATCCATTAATGATATGAGGCTAGCTTAGTAGGATGATGAGCCATCTAGCTTTGATCTCATTGATTGAACTAAGAAGTTTAAAGATGCGGAAGGAGATGACTACTGGATGATCATGATGAATGAGGAATTAGATCAATTCAAGTGCAATGATGTTTGGGATCTAGTTCCTAAGCCTAAAGGAAAATTAATCATCAACACCAAATGGGTTTTCAACAACAAGCATGATGAAGATGATGTTGTTACTAGAAACAAAGCCAAGCTTTCTTAAGGCTATAGTTAGCAAGAAGGCATAGACTATGATGAGATCCATGCCCCCGTAGCTCGATTGGAAGTGATAAGGATCCTCTGTGCTTTTACATCCCATATGAACTTCAAGCTATTTCAAACAGATGTCAAGAGTGCATTCCTGAATGGCTTCATTCAAGAGGAAGTATATGTGCACTAGCCCCTAGGCTTTAAAGATGCGAAAATCCTAAGCATGTCTTTAAACTGAAGAAAGCTCTCTATGGTATAAGGCTGACTAACTTCCTACTTAGCAAAGGTTATGAAAATGGAAAAGAAGATACAACTTTGTTTATCAAGCAAAAGAACGAAGATTTGTTGATTATCTAAATCTGTGTGGATGATATTATCTTTGGAGCAACCGATGAGAAGCTTTGTAAGGAGCTCAGTAAGTAGATGAAGAGTGAGTTTGAAATGTCAGTGATGGGAAGCTCAACTTTTTCCTCAGACTGCAAATCAAGAAAAGTGAAGATTCAATCTTCATTAGCCATGCAAAATATGCCAACTAAGTATTGAAGAAGTTTGATATGGAGCATTCGAAACCAATGTCCACTCCCATGGCCTTTGACAAAATCTTGAGTAATGATGAAGCTGGTAAGCCTCTAGATAGCGAGTTTTATAGAGGTATTATTGGTTGTCTCCTTTACTGAATAGCTAGTAGGCCTAACATTCAATATTCTATGTGCTATTATGCATGTTATCAAGCTGACGCCAGAGAATCTCACTTACCAACTATAAAGAGAATTCTCCGGTATTTGCAAGGTTTAATTGATATAGGTCTATGGTATCCCAATAGCTCAGATTTCACTCCTAGAGGATTCACATATGAAAATTATGGAAGCGATAAGCTCGAAAGGAAAACTACCACAGGAGGATGCCATTTCCATGGAGAATGCCTTGTGTCATGGTACAGCAAGAAGCAAACTTCTATTATACGGAGTATTGCAGAAGTTGAGTACATGGTAACAGGAAGTTATGTAGCACAACTACTATAGATCAAGCAGCAACTAGAGGATTATGTTATAAAGTTAAAATGCATCAAAGTTATGTGTGATAATAACAGTGCAATTGACCTATCCAAGAATCCAGTTCATCATGGTAAGATGAAGCATGTCAATATTAGACATCACTTCATAAGGGATCACGTGCTAAGGGGAGATGTCAAACTGGAGTATGTTCCTCCAAAAGAATAGTGAGCTGACATTTTCACCAAAACATTAGCAAAGGAATGGCGAACAACAAGCTCACATTTTCACCCAAAGCCAATTCCCACTCAGTCTGAGTCACTTCCTACTCAAGTTGAGTTACTTAAGGCTAACCCATCCTTGTATCAAACAGCCAACAAATAGGTACACCAAACTCCTTCCCCCAATTCTTTTATAAATCTTGAATAAACTCCTTCTGTAAATCCTGAAAACCCTTCTACCTCAATAAATTCCTCTCTTAAAAATCCTCCCCGTAGATTCCCCAATTCACATCTCCTCTACACCAAATTCCTCCAAGAAATGACCACCCATTCTTCACCACCTCCACAAACTCAAAATTCACTCATCCCCTCTCCTATAAAATCTAAACAAACCTCAACTTCTTCTATTCCAACTATACATACTGTCTATGAATCTAAACTTTCTTCAAACCCATCCTCTACCCCTCTAATCCCTTTGATTAAGGAAGTTCCTGAAGCTGAGAACTCTGCTCAAAAAGGAAAAGCAAGTGAGGAAGTTGCCAAGGAAAATTTTATAGGTAAGGAAACAACTCCCTCCAGTAGCAAGCTGGCCCAAGAGGACTTTGTTGATTCAACCATTTTGGTTCAGATTAGAGAGTTAACAAGGAAATAATTCCCAGCTCTCAAAATGGATGTTGAATTGGATGGTGCATTTAGCCAAGTGCTACTGTCACAAGAATTGATGGACTTGTTCGCTAAGAAGAAAATTAAAATTCTTGAGTTCGATGAACATTCTAGCATCCCTTCAAAGTCCATCTACTTTGAAGAGTCCAAGAAGATCCAAGGATGCTTATTCACAATAAAAAATCATTTGGTGAAGGAAAACACTAAGAGATTAGTGGATAAAATGGCCTTATTCTAACCGAGCTGACTGACTCTTCAGCTCAGCTCAATGCGACCGTATCTTCTATCCCAACTTCAACTGTCATTGTGAATGTAGTGGTAGGAAAAGTGAAAGGCAGTATAGATGCTACCTTAGAACAACTGAGTAGTTTGAATGCTACTTTGGCAAATCAAACTATGCAGTTTCATAAGTTTGGCAAAGAACAAGCTAAAATAAAGACTAGCATGGATAATAAGATTAACTAATTATCTAAGTAATTGGATGTCAACAAATAATTCAGGCATGATATGTGTGAACTTATGGAAAAGATGTCCAAGATGATGGTCACTTACTATACAAAAGTTGATAGGGTTGTGAAGATAGTTGATGAGGCTATTAAGAAGATGGACAAGCATTTACTTAACATGGATGAGCTTGGAGAGAAGCTCGACTCAGCTTGCACCCTTATCAAGAATGATATTGAAATTCCATGAAGAAAGCTTAGAAAGCTTTTCTTGATTCGATGGGAAAATTCTTACCTGAGCCTACTGAGTTAGTTGACCCCAATAATGGACTCACTATACATAAGAAATTGAATGCCTTGAAGGATCATCTTCATGAACTTCAAGATAATGTAAAACAATTGGTTACTACCGATATATATGATGCAAAGGAAATTGAATACACAGCTAGGAATGTACATCAAATATGTCCAAGATTGTTGACATGGAAGCAAAGATGAAGATAGCTCTATCTACATCAGATTTCGAAGCTCTCTTACAGTGCTTTTAATAGTTTGCTTGCCAAGGCTTCGATCAAATTGCTCACCTAACCAGATGTCATCATTTACTACTACAAGAGCTGAATGCTTAATTTATTCTATCGCTTAAAGGAAAAGAGCATCTACAACAAGAGATTTTGTTGAACCCAAGTTACTAGTACTTCACAGTATTGAGTAGTTTTGGAAATAACAAACTGACTAGGATAGTCAAATTAATTGAATACTAAGTAAACTCTTAATTAATAAGGCTAACTAGAGTTTATTTAAGGGTGAATAACTCAATATTGTTAGATGCTTAATTAAGTGATGACTTAGAGTAAGAAAAGCTGACTATATGCCGAGTACTACATAGTTTGGAAATTACCTCACTCAGCTCATGCTGAGTTCCTACTTTTACTTAATTAAAAGCATGCTTTCATTTAACACGTAGAGACTTAATGACATGTGCTACTAACTATATTTGTGAAGGAACGTATTATTCTCTTAGTGCTTTTCAAGGTAAAAGGTGCTGAAACTGAGAAAGATTCATGTGGTCCTCACAAAGTCAAAAATGTCAGTACGGCTGTCAAAGATTCCCCGCTACAGTCTAAGTAAACGTAATGTCTATTAAGCGCCACATCTCAAGTGTCTCTGCACGGTTCTGCCAATGTCAGCAATGTCATCCAATGAGAAGACTCCACATTGCAATATAGCGCGCCTTTCTCAAATCCAGATTGCTTGAAGATAAACAAGAATTTGTCAAAGAAATTTTATCACGCCTCAACGTTCAAATTTCTATCTCTAAACGTACTGGAATCTATCTCCAACAAGAAGATTCGAAAGATCAAAGAGATGAGAAATTGAAGATTAGTGATCTCGTAAAGTTTGCAACAACTACTTCTCAAAGCTTTCAAGTTTAAATAGAAGACTGGAGAAGACGTTTAAACTTGGTGAATCATTGCGAATTTCTTAAGAGAAAATACTCTACGCAATTTTCTACTACTTCCAAAGAAATTCTCCAGCAAGCAATCAAGCAAACATTAATAGCTTTATCAGTTTGTAATAGAGAGAAAATTAGATTAACATTGTAAGGATTCAACATTTCTATAAGTTGAATTCAGTTTGCATTCTTATTCAAAATCTAAGTGTCAGTTTGGGAAGGGTACCCAAATTGAGTTGAGTGGTAGTTAGAAAGAAAGGTACTTTCTGTAATCACGTCTACCCACTATAAAGGCTTCTTCGCCTATTAAAGGAACGAATCACTAGGGGATTAAAGCTTGGAGGTATTCGAGGACTGGAGGTAGGCTAGGGGCTGAACTAGGATAAAATCTTAGGTGTAATCGTTCTAACTCTAAGTGATTTGCTTTACCAGCAATCTTCTCATTCATCTCTCTCTCATTCATTTATTTGCTTGTTATCCAATATGTGCTGAGTAAGTTTTACTCAGTTAAGTATTGAAGATAAACTATGCCAGCTAAGCTGAGCAGTTTATACGTTTTTATATTGAACTCACCACACATACTCAGCACGCATATATAAAAACTGAACTTAGTGAACAAATTAGAAAAAGTTTAAAAGTAACCAAGATAACACATTCACCCCCCCATTGTTGTCGTTATTAGCTTGTTTACGGACCAACAGATTTCACCAGACATCTTAATAAAGTAAGAGGATTTTCAAGCTATAATTGACTCATTCAATGCCTATCTCAAACAAATAATGAGTAGTTGAAGATGCTCATAAGGCAGCCCAACACCATAGATCAAGAATTTCAACAAGGCCACAACATCCTACTCAGCAGCATCAACAGCACCAATCTCAATAGTAATATTAACAACAACCTTAAGGTGGCGGTTTATCATCCTCGCAATAGCAATCCTATAGATAGATCTAGTATAGAAAAAATTGTAATAGTTCTTAAGTTTGTAATTACTTATTGTAGGACACAATTTGTGTACGAACTAAGTTTTAATAGAAATTGCAAGTTTCTTCTATCTAAGTTAAGAACTTCTTAACTTGTTGCATATATATGTTACTTCTGCATATCATCTGTTGTAGGAACTAAGACCAACTTCAAGGAGAAGCTTAGTAAGACAAAGTCCCAAGATTAAAGAAAATTTCTCTATGTATCGGGAGTTTATGTTGACTAAAGAGAATCCACTCAGTATGGGGGAGTTTATACTAACTAAGGAGTTCACTCAGCATTGGGGAGTCCTACATCACTTATAAGGTATTCTTATATCCATAAACTATTTATTTAATTAATTTCTTCTGCTACCTAGTATGTCATCAGTTAAAAAATGGGGGAGATTGTTAAACCCAAGTTAATAGTAGTTCACAGTACTTAAAACATTTTGGAAATAACAAACTGTCTATGATAGTGAAATTAATTAAGTACTAAGTAGAATCTTAAATAAAATAAGTTTACTTGAGTTTGTTTAAGGAAAAATAACTTAGTAAACTAAGTTTTGAATAAGTTATGACTTAGAGTAAGAAAAGATGTGGTAAGCTGAGTATTACATAGTTTATGAGATAGTGACTCAGTGAAGCTGAGTATCTTTTATTTATTAAAAGCTGAGTTGTTTGACACTTGGAATATAATGACACTTGTACGCTTAACTCTATTTATGAAGGATGAAATATTCCTTTAATTCTTTTAAGGTAAAAATAATTGAAATTAAAAAGGATATTCAAGTGGTCCTCACAACCAAAAGGTGTCAGTACGGAATGTTGGAAATTCCTCACCAGCATCCAAGGCAAAAGGCATTTTCTGACATACATTGTTTTTCCAGTTTCCCCACATTACACTGCAACATCAGCAAATCTTCAAATCAAAAGCTTCCATGTTGCACCTCACGTGCCTATCTCTTAGATCGGATTTTCTTGAAGAAATGAGTTTTTTATGCATCAATGTTAACGAATTAATGTTGCGCTTCAATGTTCATATTCTATGTTTGTAAATGTCCTAAAATCAATTTCAACAGGCACATTTGAAAGTTGTGAAGAGAAAAGAAATTGAGAACAAGTCAGGACGAGAAGTTTGCAACTAGTTCTTCCAACTCTTCCAAGTATAAATAGAAGACTGAAGCAGATGTTCAAACTTGGTGAATCACCTCGAATTTCTTAAGAGCTAAAAATAATGTCCAAGTAATCCCAGTATTCCAATTCAAGCAATCTAAAGAAAACACTCAGTTTCCCATTTGCTTGTACTAGAGAGAAATCAGATTAGCTTAGAGTTTAGTTAAGCTTTACCATTGTAAAAGGATTCAACATTTTTTATAAGTTAAACTCCTTCATTCGTAATCTTTCAATCAAATCTGTGAGTCATTTTAGGAAGGGTACCTAAAGTGTGTGTGAGTGGTAGTTAGAAAGAAAGGTATTTTTTGTAATTTGTCTACATGCTTTAAAGGCTTCTCCGCCTAAGGAAGGAAAGAAATCAGTATTGGATCTCAAAAAGGAATCCAGGGACTGGAGGTAGACTAGGGGCTGAACTAGGACAAAATCTAAGGTGTAATCTAAGGTGTTTTGCTCATTCATCATCTCTCTATTTTATCAGTTTGGCTTGAAAAACCAATCCAAGATGAGTATTTTACTTAGCATAGATTAAAGATAAATTTTACTTAGCATAGATTAAAGATAAACTATATCAGCAAAGCTAAGTAGTTTATAGTTTTTAGACTAGCTCACAACATACTTATCTCATCACGCATCTAAAAACTAACTTGGAATCAATTTTTTTAAAATCTAAAAAGAACCAAGATTATCGCATTTAGCCCCCTCGGCTAGATCATTTAAGCTAAAGTGGACTAACAGATTTTGTTCTTTTAATAGAGTGAAGTATTAGACGACTCTCAATTTAAAGCATTTAAACATTCGGTAAAACATTGTTAATTTATATGATAATCACCTAGACTAATTTGAGAAAAACCTTAATATTTATCAAATCATTTTCTATAACAGGAATTGAAACCTAAGTCTTGTGTAGCATACTTTAACCAATTCATAAAAAATATCATTTCATTATATTATCATTAATCATGCATAGTATAAGGCGGGCTCTAATATAATTGATGGTTAATTAAGGTAGTTATTGAACATGCGAACTTGCATGGTGGAAATTCAAAACTTAAAACTAACCCTAAAGGGTCTCCTAAGCATGGCATGATTGACATAATCTAAATTGAAACATTCCATAGATGCTTACAAGTTTATAAAACATAATAAAAGAAACTGAGCATCTAAGATTAGAGCATTACCAGTTGATGTGTGCCTTTCCTTTGGTGCGGCACTCCCTTAAGATAATTGGACGAATCTTCGTTAGTATAAGCCTCTAAATGAGAATGGCCTACATAACTAGTCCACACGGACCCACACCGATAAAAACCTCGCGTAGAGGAAGAACTTGTCAGTTAACAAGCAACTGCTAGACCGCTCGTAGACCAACCCGAAAATATAACTAAGAAGGCTCTTTTCAAAATAGAAAAAGCCTTCAAGAGAATTCTTGCGAAGGTTGAGAAACTCATGGAGGATCTCGCATACACTCATGAAGAAAAGAAGTCAAAACATAGAAGGAAATGCTGAGCTAATGTACAGAATAGAGAAGGATGAGTACTCCTTTTATAGGGAGAAGGGGAGCAACATGCTCCCCTTTTTAGCAATGTGGGATGGCATTTCCCTATCCCACATGTGAGTCACCAGTACGGAGCCCTAGGCTCCATAGGGTGAGTCACGCATACAACCCACTTAGGCGGGCTTGCCTTGTCCCACAAGTTGGGCTTGGGAATCCTCCAATAAGCCCAGCTTGGGGGTTGTACCTATGGGTCTACGTTGCAGGCACACAGAAGCGCTACCAACGCTTGTGGGCTTACAACCCACCTCCATTTGATAGCACATGTCACCGACCCAAGATCACACCTCAAGTGCTTGTGAGGCTGCCACACGGGCCCCACCAATAAACATGTTTACGGGGCCCACTCGCAATGGGAAAAATTCCCTTTTGCTCTGCAAAAATTTATTTCTCCTTAAAACCTCCTCTAATTGTTATATGGTCCAACCAATTAATAATTTATCCAACCAGTTTGACTTTCCCTTATATTCTTGGTATAGACCCCATCAATAAATTCTTTACTTAGTATGATAAATGCCCAATGTGTGTGACCTCATAGGATCTCAAAGTATAGAGCCTCTAAAAGTAAACCTAAACTTGGCTTCCCAACTGGGTACCTTTAGGCTCTTTGTTCCAGATTGATAAGGAACCCGATAACTCTAGTTAATTGAACTTGAATTAAGTGTTAGCTCATGTAATAGTCGTAGCTATCTTGGAATTAAACTTGTTCACAAAGAACACTACTCACCTTTATGTATCGAGATTGACTAGAAACCCATTCTATCAATCTCATACTCTTATCAAAAGTTTGTAAGAGTGTCACTTCAATAAAAGGCCTTAAGGTACATCTCACATTATATCACTATATCAGGAGTGATGGATCCCATCTTGACAACTGGACTTACCAACAAATGATTATCACTATACCTGTAATCACCCATATCATCCTGATCTTCAACATATGAATAAGTATGACCCAAAGTATAGCAATTCCCACACAAGGTAACCAATATCTCAGGTCTAAGGATACTTGTACTACTACTGCAATAGAACATGATACAAACACATTAATATATTTATTTTTGCGTGTCTAACTTATAGCGATCTCTAGTGTATTACTGGAATACATTCATGAGTTACTCAAGATACCACCTTTAGCTTGTAAGATCAGTTGCTTGGATCAATCCCAAAAAAGTAAGCCTACATATGCTAGTCTATCCACTTCATTGATGTCCAGTCTCAATGAAACTATAACTAGGGATGTTTAGACATTTTTAGTAACATGTGTGTGCAATTCTCACACCACATAGCTCCCACTATGTCCTCACACTTTCATGGTATGAAATAGTCACGAACTTTGTGTGATTATATCAATGAACACACACACACACACACACACATACACACACACACACACACACACACACACACACACACACACACACACACACACATTTAATAGCATATATATAATACTAGCAAGGTACACAATTAAGAAAAAATCATGGATATATAACAAAAGATGCCTTATTATTGATTAACAATAATCTAAAACTATTTGTACATTAATGATAATAAAGGCATATCACCCTAATTGCCTCTAGGGCATACATCATGTCCAACAAATTACTCATATAATTAAATTAAATCCTTGTATATGTGTTTAGTCTAACCATTACAGATTAGAGAATATCAGTAATGGCTTTTGCTACGAATATTACTTGTAATAGACTTTGGTCCTTAACGGTAGTTATTAGGTTATTTGGAGGTTGAAGTTTGAGTTTGTGTTGGAGGAATAAAGAATCCTCTTATACTTTGATCAATGTTGTGTATGAGTTAAAAAAGAGTGGCACAAACCAACTCGGGCATGACAAGAATCCATTCCTTTCATGGGGGAGGAAAAATTCAGTGACTTGTATTATTTTACTTAGTGCTATTAGTGATTTAAATGTTGCAATTCATGTAAGAGAGACATGTCAAAGTTTGATCACTAAATTGAAAGAAGTTCTAACTAGTGATTGATTCTTCGGTTTGAGTGGGAGCATATGCACTTAACTCATTCTGTTAAACCCAAGTTGATAGTATTTCACATTACTTAAACATTTTGGAAATAACAAACTGTCTATGATAGGGAAATTAATTAAGTACTAAGTAGACTATTAATTAAACAAGTTATACTTGAGTTTGTTTAAGGGAAAACAACTCAGTTTATTGAGTTTTAATTAAGTTATGGCTTAGAGTAAGAAAAGCTATCTAAAGTTGAATATTTCATTATTTGTACAATATAGACTCAGCGAAGTTGAGTTAATTGACACTTAGAGAATATTATTATGACACATATGCTTTTAACATTGTCTATGAGGAATGAAATATTCTTTTGATACTTTTAAGGAGAAACAGCACTGAAATTAAAGAAGATATTCAAGTGGTCCTCACAACGAAAAGGTATCAGAAAAGAATGTTGGAAAATCGTCACTAAAGATGCGCCATTTCTCAATGCCTCGTGCAACTTTGTTATGTCAACAATTGAATAAATGGCAAGCTTCCACGTTGCATCTTATGGGCCTCTCTATCAGAATGGAATTGCTTGAAGAAAATAGTTTTTGACGCATCAAGATTAATGGATTAATCTTCAATATTTGAAATCTTTGTCTCTAAATGTCCCAGAATTTATTTCAAATGGATAAATTTGAAAGCTGTGAAGAGAAGAGAAATCGAGGACAAGTTAGGATGAGAAGTTTGCGATGACTACTTCTAAGAACTTCAACTATAAATAGAAGACTAAAGCAGACATTCAAACTTGGTGAATCACCTCGAATTTCTTAAGAGCTAAAATACTATCAAAATATTCTTAGCATTCAGAAATTCCAAATCAAGCAATCAAAGCAAATGCAAATCTTCTAATCAATTTGTAAAAGAGAGAATCACACTTTATATTTAACAATGTAAAGGGTTCAATGTGTTTTATTAGTTGAAATCCTTTGTTCACACATTCTATTCGTAAATATGAGTGACAGTATAGGAAGGATACATAAATTGTGGTTGAGTGGTAGTGAGAAAGAAAAGTACTTTCTGTAATCATTTTACCCGTTATAAAGGCTTCTCCGCCTAAGGAAGGAAAGGAAACGCTAGTGGATTGAAGCTCAGAAAGGAATCCGAGGACTAAAGGTACGCTTAGGGCTGAAATAGGATAAATCTGAGGTGTAGAAGTTTCTTACCTTGGTCGTTAGTCTTTATAATGTGCTACTCATTCATCATTTCCCCTATCTCAAAAGTAGTGTGAAGTACTCAGCAGTGATTGAAGAAAAACTAAGTCTGCGCGTTTTTAGACAAAACTTAGGATGTTTTACATAGCATAAATCTAAAGAACTTGGTAAAGAATATTTATAAACTCTAAAAGTAACCAAATAACTGCATTCAACCCCCTCTGCTTTGTTTGTGAAGTTGTTTCAGACCAACAATTAGTATCAAAGCAAGTGCTCAACTTTTAGACTCACCATTTTTTAGTTAAATATCCAAAATGGCTTATAACAACTTTAACTCCGGCTTAGGATAGACCGTACTCCTTAAAGAAGTAATGCCTATAACCAGGCCTCCACTGTTTGATGGTAATCATTATACATTTTTAAAAAATCATATGAAAAATTTCATTCAGTCGCAGAGCATGCTTGCATGGATCTCTATAGAGCTTGTCCCCAGAATTCCTACAACAGTAAGGAATGGGGAAAGAGTCCTAGTTGATCTAGAAGATTTTGATGGCGTTGACCTAAGGCTTCTCTAAGAGAATGCGGCAACCATCAATTACTTACATTGTGTGCTAGATTTTATAGAGTTTAACAAGGTCTCGAGATGTGAGACCGCGCAAGAATTCTAGAGGAAGCTGAAGATCACCTATGAGGGGACCAACAAGGTCAAGGAGTTCAAGGTCAACCTCATGCTCAAGGAGTATGAGCTATTCTAGATGGGCACTAGTGAGGGTATTCAATCCATGAATACCAAGTTCATTAATATCATCAATGAACTGAAGAGATTGGGAAACAAGTTCACCAAGGAAGAGATGGTAAAGAAGATTCTTTGAGTTCTCACTATTGAGTGGGATGCCAAGAAGAGCATGATTGAAGAGGATCATAATCTTAAGACCTACAATATTGATGAGCTGATAGGCACCAACTCAGGAAATGTCCTTGAGGAAATACAATGATAACTCCAAAGGAGTAAAGGCAAGGAGAAAGAGGATAGAGCCATTATCTTGAAAGCTGACTCATCAAACAGATATGCCAATTATGATTTGGATGAGAAAATGGCACTTATGACTATGTGATTCAAGAGCTTCATTAAGAAGGATGGGAAATTTCCCAAGAAGAAGTTTCCCATCAAAACCAAGGTAACTCAACACCGGTGTGGAACTAAGGAAGGATCAAGGAAGGAGCACAACAAAGATATCAAATAGTTTGGTAGTGGTAAGAACGATCACATTTAGTTATCCAATCCTAAATCCAAATAGGACAGATTAAAGAAGAGGTTCTCTAAGAAAAATGAGGCACTTGTTATCACCTGGAGTGATTATGAAGAGTCTTCATCATTTGATGAAGAAGCAACGGATTCCACCAACCTCTGCTTGATAGTGATAGAAAATAAAAGGGGCAAGAGCTCAACATCTAATTCAAAGATTAGTCAATCTACTGCTGACTTTGAAGCTGAATGAAATAAAGGGAAAAACCCATAAGCTGAGGTAAATCCTAAATTCCCTTTGTCAATTGAAGAATTAGCCCAGGTACTCTTTAATGTGACGAAACTAACTAATAAGTCAGGTAAAAACATTAAAGAGCTAGTGAGGAGAAGTGAAGATCTGGAAGATATAATTACTTCCTTGTTTCTTGATATTCGCTTTATTCAAGAAAATGCTGAGTTTCATGAATGCCATAATAACAAGCTCACTACGCGATTAGATGAGTTGACTATTGAGATAACATCTTTAAAGCAGCCAACAGTCCATCTTCGAGTAACCAAAATTGTAATTCTAAGAGGAAGAATTCCTCTAAAAAGAAGAAAGTGAGCCAGCCCAAAATAAAAGAGAGGGGTGGCTTTTGTGGTAAAGCTAAACATGCTGTAGTTCTTTCTAGTCATAAAAATGGTTATTATGACGAGTACAAATGGTCTAATTTAAGCATTGCTAACAAGGGAGGACCCAACTCAAAAGCATGGGTACCTAAGAAAATATAATTATTTTGCAAGTGAGCCTAAGATCCGCATATGACACTAGAATGTGGTATTTAACTAGAGAATGCTCTAGCATATAATGGGAGATGAAAGTCAGTTCATCTTGTTGGAGCGCAAAAAGAATGAAAGTGTCAGAGATAACCAAAAAGGCAAGATTGTGGGTTGTGGCACTGTTGATGTCTCTCCTTCAATTGAAGAGGCTTCTATGGTCAAAGGACTCAAGTTGAACTTGCTTAGTGTAGCCCAGCTGTGTGATAAAAGCAAGAAGGTTACATTTTACTCAATAGGTTTCTCAGTTTTTGAATGTAAAACTAACTCGACTATACTCTTTGTTCTTAGAATTAATAATATGTAAATGATTGATTTATGCCTAGGCTCCACTAATATTTATCTTGTATCTAAGGAGAATAATTCATTGTTTTGGCATAGAAGGTTGGGTCATATAAATATGAACATTCTATCCAAAGTGGTAATAAAGGAACTAGTTGTGGGTTTACCTAGTATCAGCTTTGAGAAGGATAGACTTTGCTTAGCTTGCCAGCTCGGTAAACAAGTTAAGAAATCATATAGGTCAACTAATAACATAGCAACTAAGAGACCATTAGAGCTCCTCAACCTAGATCTATTCGGCCCAGTTCAACCAATGAGTATGGGTGGAAAAAGATTTTCATTTGTGGTTGTGGATGACTTCATGAGATTCACTTGGGAGGTCTTGCTAAGTAGCAAAGATGAAATCTTTGAATCTTTTTGTCAAACCATGTAATTGAATAATGAACAAACTAGGAAATAAAATCAGAAGAATCCAAAGTGCTAATGGATGTGAATTCGAGAACTCTCATTTCAAAGAATTCTATTCAACACATGGTTTTGACCATTACTTCCCTACTCCTTATACTCCTCAACAAAATGGGGTTGTAGAAAGGAAGAGCAGAACCATAGCTGAGATGGCTCGATCCATGTTGTGTTATAACAATCTAACAAAGTAATTTTTTGGGAGAAGTTATTAACATAGCCTGTTATATCTTGAATCGAGTTTTAATTCACCCAATTCTTAAGAAGACACCATATGAGCTTTAGTGAAGGAGCAAGCCTAAGATTGGTCATCTCAGATCATTTGGCTATAGGTGCTTTATTCTTAACTCCAAGGAGAAGCTAGGTAAGTTTGATCCAAAGGCTAATGAAGGTATCTTTCTGGAATACTCAACTAACAGTAGGACATATAGAATATATTTCAAGAAAACTGGCCTATTAGAGGAGTCAATGCATGTTGATTTTGATGAAACTATCCATGAAGAAAGATGACCATCTGATGAAGATGAATGAGTAACTTAGTAAGAAAATCCACTTAGCATGCTACTCTCTATGCTTCCTAACGCAACACAAGAACTTGAAGCTGAGGAAGTCAAAGAAGACAAAGATCTTTCTATCAACTTCAACAAAGGAGAAGATCAAGCTCAGCCTCAACAACCAAATGAAAAATCTTTGATCGTAAATCCAAGTTTACCAATAAAGATTAGGACACATAACAATCACCCAATTGAAGGTATTATTGATGATGTTCATAATCCTATAATGACACGAGGTTAGCTTAGTAGAATGATGAGCTGTCCAGCTTTCATTTCATTGATTGAACCCAAGAAGATTGAAGATGAAAAAGGAGATGATTATTTGATTATTGCGATGCAAGAGGAGTTGGATTAGTTTAAGCGCAATGATATTTGGGATCTAGTTCCAAAGCCTAAAGAAAAATCAATCATCGGCTCCAAATGGGTTTTCAAGAACAAACTAGATGAAGATGGCATTATTGTTAGGAACATGGTCAAGCTTATTTCTCAAGGCTTCAATCAGCAAGAAGGCATCGATTATGATGAAACTTGTGCTCCTATAGCTCATCTTGAAGCAATCAGGATTCTATATGCTTTTGCATCCCATATGAACTTTAAATTATTTTAAATGGATGTGAAGATTTCATTCCTAAATGGCTTCATTCAAGAGGAAGTTTATGTTCACCAGCCTCCAGGCTTTGAAGATCCGAAGAATCCTTAGCATGTCTTCAAACTGAAGAAAGCTCTCTACGGATAAGAGCTTGGTATGAGAGGCTGACCAATTTCCTTATCACCAAAGGTTATGAAAGAGGGAAAGCAAATACAGCTCTGTTTATCTTGTGAAGAAAAGAAGATGTGTTGCTAGCCCAAATTTTAGTCGATGATATCATTTTTAGAGCAACTGATGAGAAGCTATGCAAAGAGTTTAACAAGTAAATGAAGAGTGAATTTGAAATATCTATGATGGTATAGCTCAACTTTTTTTGTTAGATTTTAAATCAAATAGAGTGAAGATGAAATCTTCATCAGCCAAGCAAAGTATACCAAAGAAGTCCTGAAGAAGTTTGATATGGAGCATTCAAAGCCAATGCCCACTCCCATGGCCACTAATACTATCTTAAGTAAGGATGAAGTTGGTAAGTCGATAGACAGTAAGTTCTATAGAGGTATTATTAGCTCTCTTCTTTATTTAACTGCTAGTAGGCTAGACATTCAATATGTTGTGTGCTTTTACGCATGTTATCAAGCTGACCCTAGAGAATCTCACTTAGCAACTGTTAAGAGAATTCTCTGGTATTTACAAGGTTCTCTTGATGTAGGTCTGGAGTATTCCAACAACTTAGATTTCACTCCGAGAGGGGTCACAAATGCTGACTATGGTAGTGACAAGCTCGACATGAAAATCACCACAGGAGGATGCCATTTCCTTGGAAAATTCCTTGTCTCATGGTATAAGAAGAAGTAAAATTCTATTGCATTGAGTACAGCTGAAGTTGAGTACATAGCAGCAAGAAGTTGTGTAGCACAACTACTATGGATTAAGTAGCAATTGGAGGATTATGGTGTAAAGTCAAAATACCTTTAAGTTATGTGTGATTACAAAAGCATAATTGACTAATCCAAGAATCTAGTTCAACATGACAAGATAATGCACGTCAATATAAAACATCACTTCATAAGGGATCATGTGCTAAGGGGAGATATCAAGTTAGAGTATGTTCCTTCTGAAGAATAGCGAGTTGACATATTCAACAAACCATTGACTAAGGAGCAGTTTAATGTTCTAAGGTAGCTTATTAAAATGGTGAACCCCATGTGAAGAAAAATCAAGAGATTTGGCTAAGTGTTGAAAATCAAGTCTTAAGTCAGTCGAATGAGGTAACAAGTATTTAGCACCATCTATGTTTTGAAGTAACGCTGTGTGTGAGCGGACGACATAGAGTATTGGACCGAGAGCGCGTGAAATCAAAGGCGTGGTCAACTAGGGTGTTTAAAAAAAGGGTACTGGGTTATGGATTAGGAAAAAAGGTTGAAAGACAGAGCAAAAACGTTTTTAGATTGGTCAAACCTGAATCTGCCATCTCTTAGTGTGTAGTCGCCACCTGGATTAGCTCTTTCCAGGAATTAAAGTCCTATGAGGCTTAACATCCGAGAGACGGCCCACTAAGACATAGAGATTCGAGTCCGGGATAAGTTTCTTATTTCTTATGTGATCATATTATATTACATCTATAGAAAACCGTATTTTCTTAATTGCTCATATTCGCTTTTAAGTCATTTTTGAGTTTGTATGCATGGTTCACATATAGAAAAGCAATAAACCATCCATAAAGCAGTAAATAAATGCAAAAAAGTAAATGCAGAAAAATAAAGATTACAAAAATTACAAAACTCGGGGGATGCAACCACTTGCATAATCTATTAATTACAATTCCCGTAAAAATATTTGCAATACCCGAAGGAAAAGAAAATCCTAAGCATACATCTAACCTGCATCCACAAAGGTTAGAACGAGATATGGCACATATGTTCGATTTGATTTTGAAAAGGCCCGTGTGGCCTAATTAAAACATTGATGGTTTAAGTTATTATTCTAAATAAAAATGGTTCATTTTTATTTATACATATGTTGGTCAATTTTATAAGTGAAAATGATCGCATGGCAAGGTGTGAGGCCTGTTATCTGGGAATAATTTTTATTCCCTTCGTGGGGGTAATCTAACATAAATAAAAATTAAAAGAAATAGAAGAAGAGAAATATTACAACATTTACAATAGTAATAGATAAGACAATTCCTAGGTCCACAAATAAAACCAGAAAAAGATGAAGTAAACGAGAGTACGAAATCCACAATTCTAGGAACTCATAGGCTTACCTTTTCGATGTGAATCCACTTCGACGTATCCGTACGATCCCCGGGAGCATTCCTTGTTCGCTTTGATTTAGTTGTGGTTTAATTGGAAAATAAGTGCTTATTAATCCAAAAGATATTCAGACTTGGGTTCTAAATTTGTTTTAGACCCGAGAATATCTGAAGATTTTAAGAAGAAATAGATGAAAGAAATTTAATTTGAAGATGAAGAGTTTTGGAATCCAAACGTATTTTGGATTCAAGAAAATATTTAAAGAGATGAAAGAAAATCTTTTTTTGTAGTGTTTTGTCAGTGTTTTTGCTTCTGAAAAGAAGAATTTTCTCTGAAATCTCGAGCCCTCGATTATCGAAAAAGGTCCAACTATATATAGGAAAAATCCCAAAAATCCAAAAAAGATAGGTTTTTCCGGTGAGGAGGCTCGCCAAAGCAAGTCTTTGGTGAGGGTTGCCTCTCCAACCCTTGGTGATGCAGCCCCGGATCCGATTATCCACGATGTTTTCAGGTTTTTTTGTGTATTTTCATATTTAATTAATATCTAAATTAAAGGAAAAAGATTAAATAATTTTATTAGAAAAGTCCTTTTGAATTCAGAGATGAGGAAGACTCCCATTTGAAGATCATCGGATGGTAGAAAAATGTGTGATTCAAGGATAAAAATCCCGAAAAGTTGTTATCATTAAATGCACGAGCTAGTACAAAATCCTGTTCTCATAACAGCCCCTCGTGCGATAATTGCTGGTTGTATAACCAGTATGATCACACAAAATGGAGAGGAGGGATTAAGAATATACCTGATCGGTGTGGCTGGTGATTTCTTTGTCCCTGATCGTTGATGACATGGGTCTTCCTTTCTGGCATCATGTCTTATTAGGGTTGTCCGTTTCCTTCTTCGAAATCTCTTGGCGCTTGACACCTCTTATGGGCGGGTCAACCATTTCTTTCTTCGGTTGATAAATGAGACTGTTTTTTTCTTCAGCCATCTTGATAATCATTTCCTTCTTTGATTGTATTTTTTATTTCCTTAATATGATGTTGACTTGCTTCCTATGACAAATCAGAGAAAAAGGTCTAATGTTAATCCATTTTATGATGAATGTTTTAATTATTTTATTGAATTTATGCGAAGAAAAAATTTTTGCTCCTTCAATCAAAAAATTAAAACATGATGAATAAATGAGTTTAATGAAAATTTGGGGATGTCTCGAGAACCGTTCTGTTGTTTTAGAAGGCTTTTGTGATGTTGCAATGTTAACTTCAGGCTTGAGTGGGCCATCATCTTGTTTGTAGGTTCCTCATGTTGAGGTGGAGTTTCTTGTTTATCAGGGACAGTGTTGCCTTTGTTTGGCATCATTTTTACCTGTAAATAACGTGATGCATATGTAATGTATGCATGTTTTTATGCATGAACAATATTGATCATATGATGTATGTTCATCCATGGTAGGTGTCGTGGGCTTCGTTCATTGAAGAGCCTTTTCTTATGCTGGTGCATGGTTGCCCCTAGGGTTTTCCTTGTTAGGGATTCCATGGATGACTTTCTCAGAGCGACGACAATGGGTTCATTGAATCAGATTCATTTTCAGAGCTTGGATCTGGTTTGAGAAAAGTCTAAATGAGTCGTTGATCTCACATTGTGTCGGTGATGATCGCTCGGAAGCCGTTTGCCTGAAGTGTTTGAGGTATATAATGCCACGTACCATTTCGAGGAGGAGATGATGAATTTGATATTGGTTCTAACTTTTGCATAGACCGCCCTTATGGGTTTTCAATCTATCGAACCTTGTCTTAATTTTTACCTGGACCTCATTTTCAGGTTTTCAATCCAGCAGACTTATTTTTCTTTATTTTTTTATTTTTTGGATGTTTACTTGCGATATTCTACCATTCGCATGCAAGCAATCAAGATAAGCATATGCATAAAGATTCAGCAAAAATGACAATTCATGGATGAACTAAACAAGGTATAAATGTTTCAAATGATTTAACTCCTACCATCAACTAGCCCTTTTAGGTTTTCTAACCAATGTGGTTCTCTCGATATCCTAAGTTTTGCCTGAGCCTCCCTTTTCGGGTTTTCAACTCAACAGACTATTCTTTTTCTATTTTGAAAAGAAGCACTAATTTTTCTCAAATAACTGAGTGTTAATTGCTAGGCTAAATACAAATTTATTTTTTGGTATGTACTGCTTTTTATCAATTTATTTCTTTCACCTATGCATGATAGCAATTGTGTAAGACTTGGTTGATTTGATAGATTGATCATAGTCCATGTCCATGACTTCATTTGTTATCTCATTCTGCATTGCTAATCAATTGTTCAAAGCTCATGCCACTTTGCTAGCTTGAGGTGTACATGATGATGAGTCTTGATCATCAGCTCTACCTTCAATGGTGTAACGATTGCCCCACATATGGTAGTGAGTCGTGTGAAGGAGTTGTTGATGTGTTCAACAATCTGAATCCTTTTTGTCTGTTGTGCCATCCATTTTGACTTTTCTTGGGCTTTGATCATTGATTGATTACCCCACAAATGGAGGTTAACCGTGTGATGGAGTTGTTGACGTGCTCAATGATCTAACTCTTTCTTTTTGACATTACACCGGTTGTTTGACCTTAACTTGCTTTGTTGACATTTTGGCCTTATTCTGGCTTTGACCATTTTGATCTTTGTTTAACTGATTTAGTAGTTGGCGGATGTTTCATGCTTGGAGATCTTTCTATTGATGTTTCATCCTTGTAAGATGAGGTAATTACTATCACGCATTCTCTAAGTACATGTAATTATCTCTCACTCTCTCTCAATAGTTAAATCATTTGAAATTACAGTAACTTTGGGGAATCCATTTATACCCAAATTAATTTCATTACATGATGTGTTACATGTGCTAAAAACATTTTGTGTATGCTTATGAGAATGCGTGATGTCATCAATAGAATATCATGAAAATAAACAAAGTTCAATTTATTAAAAATTCAAAAGCCCCATGGGTAAAGTAGCTAAAAGCTAATTTATTACATCATTAATCGATGCTAGTGTTCCCTAGATCTATCAATGGATTCAAAGTGCTCCATCCCATCCGCCTTCTCAAATTCTTGATAGCTCGAAAAGATGTATGATCCAAACTTGTTCTTGTATGATGGCAGTTCACCATCTAGAAGCTTGGTTATCATCCGCGGTAAAGTTAAGCGAGCCCAAAGCCTGACCTGTGTGGCCATCCAGTGTGTATAGTAGGATTTGAAGATCTCACCCTATTCTTACCTTATGGCCTCCAGATGTTGAATTGTGGTTCCATTTGAGTGTTGAAACCATAATGCCCCATCATAGCCTGAGCAAGGCTATTCCAATCAGTAGCTATGTCCAGCGGAAGGTGGTTGTACCATTCATTGACTAGGTGGCCCAAGGTAACGATAAAGAGCTTAGCCATCATCCATTCACTAACCCTTAATGCTCTCATCACTATCTGATAATGAGTCAAGTGAGCGCGCGGGTCATCAGATCCCACATACTTTTCAAACTGGGGCATCACGAAGTTTGGGGGCAAGCTGTCTTCATACTCGATTATCGGCTATGCAAGGTATGTGTTGCGTAGGTGACCACCATGAGTGGCTAAGAATTGTTGCCATAATTCCACCATGCCAGGTTGTTAGAGCATGGTGTTCCTAGTGTTTAGATAGAAACCATATAGCCCTTGGGGATATGTTGTAAAATTGGGCAGTTGAGGTACCTGGAACTGTGAGGCAATTGATGTGCTCCAACTGGAAATAGGCTGCTGGGTCATTCCTTAGTAGAGAGGCCCTAGTGCAAATGTTGGCTGGCCAGGCTGCCTTTGGAAGAATTGGGGAGGATTGGTAAAGTTATATCGTGGCTGCCCAATCGGATCCTGGTTCAGCTGACCTCATCTTACCCCGAACTGATAAAAGGTAGTTGGGGGCACCATGTGTGAGGTGGGAGGTCCCCCTATTTCAAGTAATCTAGTTGGACCGCTGTTGTTAAGGGTGAGCTCCAGGCTGGACACCACATTTTGAGCTCTCCTAGCATGTTGGCGAATGAGTGTTGCTAGCTATTCACTACTGGTAAAGGCATTTAAGGTAGCTACAATCTCGGCGCTCACCGATGATTGATTTGTTTGTTGAGAGTTTTGTCCCGTAAGAAAAGGGTGATCCTCCCCCACACCTTCTCCTTGTGGATTGGCTATGAAAGATGCACATTAAACTGAATCTGAATAGGAACCCAAGTCCTCACTTGAGTTAGTGTACGGAACCCCCTCCAGATTGGCCACGATTGGAGAAAAACGGACCAGGCGACCAGCGGCCTCTTCTAAGCCCCCTTTGATACACGAGCAGAATATTAGACCGTGCATGTAAGATTCATGATATGATTCATGATGCGGGAAATGCATAAGATATTTAATGTTATGGCTGCATTCACAAGAGGTTAGCATGTGAGGATGTGAAATAACATGCATGTCAATCCATTTGAAACAAACAGGTTAGTCGTTAGGTGAAAATGAAAACATGCAGAAATGAAAATCCAACATCGAGGGTTGGATTTGAGATTTGTACAATGTCTGTGTGACATCATAATATGAGTGGTGTAAGTGAGGTGACCAAGTTACCATGTGGTAATAGGGAAATTTCGTACTATGACTAGGTCTCATGGAATGAAGTGGTCAAAATTATTTCGGGTAAGTAATGTGACATACCTAATGAAAAGAAAACAACTACCGTATGTAGCTATATAATGAATAATTTGGTTATTTTGCCTAATTAGGGTGGAGTTTCGAATGCATGTGTGGTCATCGCTATTTGAGGTATGTGGTGATACATGAATCTTTACCCCGTGTGGGCTAACGGTTAAGGTATTAAGCATATACCCTTGAAGATTTGTAAGGTAAGATTTTTGAAGTATGTTCTCCTAGTGTGGGCTTAGGTTAGAACATCAACTAGGATATCCTTTACTGTGGGAAATGGTTTGGGTAGGTATTTACCCGTTTGGGCTACATGGCATGTGTGATTGCCCTGTGAGTTTAATGTCTAGCGGACATCTCAAAGATGATCTGTGGGATATATTATTGCCCTTTGTGGGTTAAGTGTCGGATGTCAGTTGGACATCACGCAGTAAAAGAAAGGTATGTTTGCCTTGTACGGGGCTAATAGCCGGATGTCAAGTGGACATCTTGCTGAAAAGGGGTAAGTGATGTTTCATGATTCTAATTGGTTCATGTTATCCTAGGGTGATATAATCTTGAGTGTCATCTAATCCTAAGTGTATGTGATGAGAAGATGTTATGTTACATCATATAAGTATGATGAGTGTGTGCGTTTAAGTGTCTGCACTAAAATTCGTGGTTAGTATGACATTTGTTCAATGACAAATTGAAAGTAGTATACAAGTAGCACATAGCATGCAACGTCATATCTTCTAACCATACAACTCTCGCGTGTATGGTTTTTGGCTAGTCTATATCCTAAGTTGGGTTCATCTTAGTATTATGGAGACACTAAGGAGCGTACCTACAAGAAAATATAATGCATGATCGCGTGTTGGGTAACACCCTAGGGAAAATTCCTATGGTTTATTTACATGAGGGTTGTAAATGGGTTGTTGATGTAGAAGGTTCTTGTTGCACTAAAATACACTCCAAGCCTCTCCCCAAATGGTTTTTAACGACGGAGGTACATGAGATATGGCAAGAAGTGCTCCACTAGCTCAAGTACTATCTTTTCTCAGAGAGGCAGATTAGTACAAGAGAAAGCTTCGTAGTAATAGGGGTACCTTAGACTTACGGGCTAATCCCTTCTATTATAATGCAAAATTATGAATATGTCATAATTAAGTGAAAATGGAATAATGTGATCAATAATTTTCGGCACTTATCCAAAATCTAAAATCTTTGAAAAAACAAGTTTTATAGAGTCGCCACTGTGAGCAGAAGATACGGAGCGGTGGGTCTAGAGCACGCAGAATCAAAGGTGCAGTCCACCGATGTGTTTAAAGAAAAGGGTACCGGGTCATGGACCAGGAAAAAAGGTCTAAAGGGAGAGCGAAAACATTTTTAGATTGGTCAATCCTGAATCCACCGTCTCTTAGTGTGGAGTTGCCACCTGGATTAGCTCTTTCCAAGAATTAGAGTCCTGTGAGGCTTAACGTCCGGGGGATGGCCCACTAAGACGTAGAGATTCGGGTCCGGGATAAGTTGCTTATTTCTTATGTGATAACATTATATTACATCTATAGAAAACCGTATTTTCTTAATTGCGAATATTTCTTAAGTCATTTTCAAGTTTATATGCATGGTTCACGTATAGAAAAGAATTAAACCATCCATAAATTAGTAAATAAATGCGGAAAGTAAATGAGAAAAAATAAAGATTACAAAAATTACAAAACTTGGGGGATGCAACTGCCCGCCTAATCTATTAATTACAATTCCCATAAAAATATTTGCAATACCCGAAGGAAAATAAAATCTGAGGCATACATCTAACCTGCATCCACAAAGGTTAGCATGAGATATGGCACATATGTTCGATTTGATTTTGAAAAGGCTCGTGTGGCCTAATTAAAACATCGATGGTTTAAAGTTATTATTCTAAATAAAAATGTTTCATTTTAATTTACACCTATGTTGGTCAATTTTATTAGTAAAAATGTTCGCATGGCAAGGTGTGAGGCCTGTTATCCGGGAATAATTTTTATTCCATTCGTGGGGGTAATCTAACATAAATAAAAATTAAAAGAAATAGAAGAAGAGAAATATTACAACATTTACAATAGTAATAGATAAGACAATTCATAGGTCCACAAATAAAACCAGAAAAAGTTGAAGAAGATGAGAGCACGGAATCCGCAATTCTAGGAACTCAGAGGCTTACCCTTTCGGCGTGAATCCACTTCGGCCTATCCCTACGATCTCCGGGAGCGTTCCTCGTTCGTTTTGATTTACTTGTGGTTTAATTGGAAATAAGTGTTTTTTTATCCAAAAGATAATCAGACTCGGGTTCTAAATTTATTTTAGACTTGAGAATATCTGAGGATTTAAGAAGAAATAGATGAAAGAAATTTAATTTAAAGATGAAGAGTTTTGGAATCCAAACGTATTTTAGATTCAAGAAAATATTGAAATAGATGAAAGAAAATCTTTTTTTGTAGTGTTTTGTCAGTTTTTTTGCTTCTGAAAAGAAGAATTTTCTCTGAAATCTCGAACCCCCGATTATCAAAAAAGGTCAGACTATTTATAGGAAAAATCCCGAAAATCCAAAAAAGGTAGGTTTTTCTTGTGAGGATGCCGCCGGAGCAAGTCTTTGGCGAGGCTCCTCGCCAAGACTTTGGCGAGGCATCGCCAAAGCTTTTTGGCGAGTGTTGCCTCGCCAACCCTTGGTGACGCAGGCCCCGGATCCGGTTTTCCGTGGTGTTTTAGGATTTTTTGTGTATTTTCATATTTAATTAATTTTTTAATTAAAAGAAAAAAATTAAATAATTTTATTAGAAAATTCCTTTTGAATTCAGAGACGAGAAAGACTCCCATTTGAAGATCATCGGACGATTGAAAAATATGTGATTCAAGGATAAAAATCCCGAAAAGCCATCATCATTGAACGCGGGAGCTGGTACAAAATCTCGTGCTCACATTGTGATATTCAGTTTCGCGGTTAAAATCTCAAAAGCCACTTTATCTAAAGGGTGTTTTTGAATTGGAAATGTCTGCTGATAAACTCACCGTTTTAATATGTCAGTTAAATATGTGTTAATCTCAGCATTGATTTTAATCTTGTATTGTGTGAGCGCCACGTAACTCTTCAAGTTGAAGAGGTCTATAAAAGCTACACTTTGATGAAGAAAGAGGTTACTTGCAATTAAATCTCAATCATTTTCTTTGCAAAAGAACCCTAAATTTCTCTCTTCTCTCAAATTCCTTTTCATCTGAAATGGCGATCACTAAAAGAACCTTTATCCTTCAAAGCGCTTCCAAGAGGAGTCTGTTTTTTCACATCGATGGAACTATGAAGAAGATTGATTTCCCCACTAGAATCATTTTTTTCACCAAGGTTAAATGGCTAGCAAACCAAGACATTGGCCTAGTGTACGGAGTGGAGTATGAAGGCCTTTGGAAGAACAAGATCGTTCATAAGGTCATCAAATAACAAAATTCATGCCAATTCTTTTTGGTTGAAGAACCAGCCATTATAGGCTTAATCAAAAGTTTCTATGAGAATTTGTACACCATCTAGGGGTATAATGATGTGCTTATGGTAGAGATTGATAATAATTCCTACCTAATTTGTGCATGGCTCCTAGAAAGCCTCCTTAACATGTCATTTAAGGGCATTGTCTTAAGGAAGAATGGAGATGAGGAAGCTGTTATTATCCTAGAAGATTGGGAACTTACCATTGATTACGGATCTGGAGAGATCTTAGCATCAGGATTGAGTTGAGGAGAAAGAGCTTGTCATGAGCTGGTTGTAAAGCTACTGTTGCCCTAGACGAGCACTCTCTCAAGTAGCACATATTTCAAAAGGTATGTGATCTACCATATGGTAGAAGGTAAGCAACTTAATTGGCTAGTAATGATTCTTCATCATTTGACCAAAGTTACTACCATATACCATTAAGGTTATCTGATCACTGCCCTGATGAAGGCTGTGTGAATGGATGTGTCATCTTTTGTTGATGGATCAGGAGAGACTATGATTCTCTTGAAGTAGACCCTTACAATGATTCACTTTAACAAGATTTTCCATAACTAGTTTAACACTCGGTATGCCAAGGCCCAAGATGTGAAGAAGAAGGCTTAGGTTGTACCATCTGTGTTCCTTGATAATGTTTTGAAGGAAGATGAAGATGGCTTTGCGGTGGATTTCAAAGACGATAGTGAGGAAACCAATGATGATGTTCTTCTTTCTTCTAAGCTAGAGCAAATTTCAACAACTTCTGAACCTACTTCTCCGAAACCAAGGGCTACGTCTTCTAGGGCAACGAAAAGCCCAGAAAAACCAAAGGCAGGAAATACATTTCCTAGCCTCAAGCTAGGAAAAAAAGCAAATGAAATTGAAAATTTGTGCTCAAAGGAAGCTAGGGCGAAGCAAAAAGTTGAAGAAAAAGAGGATGCCAGAGAGGCATATAAGAAACTCTATGCTAGAAGAAGCGCAAGCTTGAAGTTGTTGAAGATGATATGTGATAGGGAAACTCTAAGAAAGAAAAAGAGAACCTTGAAATAGTCAGTCCTAGTGCCGCTGCTCATGTTGAAGATGTAATTTCTAAGGATAAAGACACCCATCGCAAGCGATTTGCTACCACTCGCCCTATAAAGAAAAATGTTCAAGTGGTTAGCAGTGATGAGGACGCTGGTGATGACATAGAAATCCTAAACCAGGAGAATTTGTTCTTCCTGGTTCTAGCATCCCAAAGCCACACTCAACCTGAGTCTCTTCCTACTCAAGCTGATTTACTTGAGGTTGACCCATCCTTGGATCAATCAACCAACACACTGGTACCTTTAAATCCTTCTCCTATTTCTTCTATAAATCCTAAACCCTCTTCACTTGTAAATCTTGAAATTCCTAATCTAGTATATTCCCATATTCCTTCTCTCATGTAAGTTCTCATCCTCAAAATCCAGAAACTATGCATTCTCCAGTTTATACTCCCTCTTCTCCCAACCAAACTCAAGATCCTTTTTCACCTCCTCATAATATTGAAAATGCCATAATTCCTCCCCCTGAATAGGTAAAACCAACCCCTTCTTCTCAAAATGTACAAAATACTTCTTAACTTCCCGTTTCTTCAAAACCTTCCTCTAATCCCTTTGATTAGGGAAGTTCTTGAAGCTGAGAATTCCGCTCAGCATGGAAAAGCAAGTGAGGAAGGTACTAAGGCAAATTTTACAGCTAATGAAGTATCTCCATCCAGTAACAAGCTAATCTAAGAGGACATGGTAACCTCATCATAAGTCTCAATCTCAACATCAACAGCACCACCAACAAAAAAATCAATCACACCATCAAAGTAATTATCCAAAAAGCTCTAGATAGCCTTCAATTCAGTCATTCAAGTAGCTAGAATAGGAAAACTTGTAATAGGTCCTAATTTGTAATCACTTAGCTTAGAACATGATTTTTGTACTAACTAAACTTGTCTATATCAATGAAATTACAAGGTTTTATTTATCAAAGTTAAGAGACTCTTAACTTCATATTTGTTGTTTATGTATGCTATTTCTGCTTACAAACTATTGTAGGAATAAAAACAAAGACCAACCAAAGAAAGCTGAAGTAAGACAAAGTCCCATATCAAAGATCAACCTCCATCAACTGTCAAACGGAAAGACACCTTTTGGAAGTAATTTAATATTGAAAAGGTGTCTTTCCATTGTAGATGAGGATGAAACCTTGCATCCAATCACATTGAAGTGATGCAACCCTTCACCAATGGACATGACAATTCATTTAGATAGACACAACCCTTCGCACTCTGTAAATAGAGTGCAAAACCAGCCAATTTCGTATGGTAGACGGTGTGCATGGTGTAATGAATGCGTGTATGCATAGATAGAGAGTGAAAATTATATAGATTTCGCTACGTTCAAAGTGTTAGTGAGAAAAATGTATATGTGATTTGATTCTTATTTCAATCACTAGATTTCTCCACAAATTCTAGCGATTGTTGTATAAGTGTAGTTGCAAAGCACTTATCATTCAAAGTTTCTATTCTTCAACATTCATTTATTAGATATTCACAAAGAATAGCTTCCTAGCAGAGGTTCTGTACTATTCGAGACCCAATTCAAAGTAGACGCATGAATTGCAGGAATTAACGACTCCCATTAAAAGAGTGGATACGGTTTGATCAACTTTAGCATTCACTTGCATACCTTACTAATTTACTTCATTTTCTACTTATACTTTCGATTTCAAAGTTTATGATATGTCTATGTGTCATAACGAGTATTTCATCTTGCGTCTCTTATATTAATTAAGTTATATTCTTTCGAGTTAACATTAAGAGTAATTTCAAGGTTAACAAGATTGTATATAATCACTGGATCTATGATTATAACGTTGTTTAGTGAGCCAACATTTTTGGAGTGGTAACTTGCTAAATATGGCTATGTGAGAGCAACCAGTACTAAGTATAGTATTGTTGTTATCCAGGTTTTTATAAGTGTCAAAATTTGTTTACCCTTGATTTAGAAAACTCATTTCATGTGTTGCTTTGTGGTGAATTATTGAATATTTGGGCTTCTAGAACTGTGTTTGTTAAAGTTATCTAGTATTTGAAATATTCTTGATGATTTTACATGTTTTTCTCTACTATACTTGTTCTTAGTGAATATCTATATAGTTTACATCTTCTCTAATCTGTTCATGCATCTGTATATTCATTAGTCTATCATCCAAACCCTATATTTATTCTATTTTCTTTTGTTTCGTAACTCTAGTCGGTCCTTAGAATTGAATTCCTTCCCTGTGAGATCAATGTCTTTTAAAACTACATCGCAACTGTATGCTTGCAGTTATCATCATTTTTCTATTTGATAAGCGGTACTGACAACACTTATTCATGTTAAGAACTTTTATATTATCAGAAGAAAAGTGAGGAACAAGTTTTTGACATTGTTGCCAGGGAAGGCAAGTGAGTTCTAGAGATCAAATTGTCAAATAATGGGTAATTATGTTTATGTGTGTTTAGTTTCGTTTTTCATTTCTCATTAAGTCTCTTACAATGAGGACATTGTGTTCTTTAGTGTGGGGGGGGCGTTTGTATAAAATCTAAAAAATCCGAAAAAATCAAATAAAATAAAAAATATTGAAGAATATGAAAATTTTCTTGATTTTGTGTTATTTATACTTTATCCATATCTATTTTATACTAACATATGTTCCAAGGTTATTGTGAGTGTTAGGTATTACAAGTTTGATGTTAGTGCATATTTCAAACAAGTTGTTACGAGTATGAGCACAAGTTGAGAGTGTGAGCACTTTTGGCACAACATTTAGCATTTGGCAAGGATGAGTAACATTCAAAAAGCAACATTTTAAGTAAGTTTCAATATATATTTCAATGCAACATGAATTATTATAAGTTATATAGTTTTAGTTTAATGCTAGCGATAAGTTTTTAATGGAGTAATATCTAGTAGTGTTCTTACTATGAGTTTTATATGTTATTCTCGCATACGTCCTATAAGTATTGAGTGTGTTTAAAGTGTTGGGAAATATAACCATAATACTTTGAAAGTCATCAATAAAGGATGAAAGTATTGAGAGAAAAATCAAAAGAAAGAGAGGATAACCAATGAGTTATGCAAAAGGTGAGGAATGGTACAGAGCAGAAACTACAACCATTCAATGAATGAAAAAAAGAAAAAGTAGCATATCACGAAAAATGGGTGCAAAGTACAAATCTATACTTCAAAAACATATGCTTAAAAGAAAAAAAAGAGAGAAAGTGGTATGGAGCATAAAATGAAACCACTAAAAAAAGGGGAGAGTGGTATAGTGCATAAAATGCAACCACTAAGAGTGTTTAGCATCCTAGGTTACCTAAAAATGCCTTGAGATCAATCTTTTCAAAGCATGATCCCTTTATCCTTTATACTTTATACTATACATGAGAGAAGGAAATATTTGAGCGAGCATATAACGCTTATATGAAGACGCGATTCGGTTGACCCTACATTAAGACAAAGGTATGCAATTGGACTATATAAATTGCACATTACTAATTTGTGGGAAATTTTGAACTTTTACTTGAACTTTATGTAATGTGGGAATGTGGTACTCACTACAATAGTCTTTTGCCAAATGAGGTATGAACTTGAATTACTATCTTATACACTTCTATTGTGTTTACCTTGAGGACAAGGTAAAAGTTAAGTGTGGGAGTGCGATTAGTGTATAATTACACTTATTATCTTGATATTTTTACTTATAAAATGATGTGTTTTAGAGTCATTTTATACTTCATATAAAAGATTTCACGTGGTATGAAGTTGTTTTTTATGCAAGTGTAGAAACTAGGTGAATCTTGGGAGTAAAATGATCAAGATGGAATTCCATGTAAAAAGAGTGAAAAAGGTTCAAAAAGATGCTTGGAATAGAAGGAATTGGCTTAGGATCGAAGTTGTCAAAGATCGGCAAAGTTGTAAAGAAAAATCATGAAGAAAAACACATGTCACGATCATGACATCCATTAGAAGTTGCGACTTGTCATCCTTAACAGAAAGAAAGTTACCAACTATTGTTCACGATCGCGACATGTATATTGCTTGCAACTTGTGATGGTTATTGGTTAACTCTTCTCAACTACCAACTTCTGGATAAGAACGATCAATCACCATCAATAGCCATCAACTGTCAGACGAAAAGAAACCTTTTAGAAGTAATCAAATCATGAAAAGATGCCTTTCCAATATAGATGAGGATGAAACCTTGCATCTAATCACATTGAAGTGATGCAACCCTTCGCCAATGGACATGAATCTTCATTTGGTTAGACGTAACCCTTCGCACTCTATAAATAGAGTCACAAACCAACCAATTTCGTATGGTAGACGGTGCGCATGGTGTGATGAATGCGTGTATGCATAGATAGAGAGTGAAAATTGTATAGATTTCACTACATTTAAAGTGTTAGTGAGAAAAATGTATAAGTGATTCGATTCTTTTTTTCAATCACTAGATATCTCCACAAATTTGAGCGATTGTTATATGAGTGTAACTGCAAAGCACTTACCAATAAATGTTTATGTTCTTCAACATTCATTTATTCGATATGCACAAAGAATAGCATCCTAGCAGAGGTTCTGTACGAGTCGAGACCAAATTCAAAGTAGATGCAGGAATTGCCGGAATTGACAACTCCCATTAAAGATTGGATACGGTTTGATCAACTTTAGCTTTCACTAGCATACCTTACAACTTTACTTTGTTTTCTACTTATATTTTCTATTTCGAAGTTTATGATATGTGTATGTGTCATAACAAGTATTTCATCTTGCTCATTTATATTAATCAAGTTATATGTTTTCGAGTTAACTTTAAGAGTAATTTCGAGGTTAACAAGATTGTGTATAATCACTAGATCTGTGATTATAATGCAGTTTAATGAGCCAACATTTTTGGAATGGTAACTTGCTAAATATGGCTATGTGAGAGCGACATGTACTAAGCATAGTATTATTGATATCTAGGTTCTTATAAGTGTCATAATTCATTTACCCTAGATCTTGATAAGTCATTTCATGTGTTGCTCTGCGGTGAATTATTGAATATTTGGGCGTCTAGAACTGTGTTTGTTGAAGTTATCTAGTGTATGAAATCTTCTTGATGATTTTACATGTTTTTCTCTACTATACTTGTTCTTAGGGAATATCTATATAGTTTACATCTTCTCTAATCTGTTCATGCATTTGTTTATTCATCAGTTTATCATCCAAACCCTCCAATAAAAATTATCTTATTTCGTTTGTTCCGTAACTCTAGTTGGTCCTTAGAACCGAATTCCTTCCCAATGGGATTGATATATTTTAAAACTACATTGCAACTGTTTACTTGAAGTGGTTATCATTTTTCTATTTGATAAGCGGTATCGACAACACCTCTTCATATTCAGAACTTTTATCTTATCAGTAGAAAAGTGGGGAACAAGGTTTTGGCACTGTTACCGAAGATAAGCTTATGGGAACGAGTATAGTTAAAATATTGCGAACAAGTTTTTAGCGCCATTGCCGGGGAAGGCAAGTGCATTCTAGAGATCAAATATTGGGAAACTATGGTACTAAGTCTAAAAATTGAAGAAATAGAAGGATTAAAGAAGGTCGTGATCGCGACTATAGATCTCGCTCGTGAAGTTATATAGCAAAGCCTTTTGTTCCTATTTTGAAGGAAATCGCGATCATGATAGGCCTTCACGATCGCGACACGGGCCCCGGATTCTCCTTCACAATAAACAGGTTTACTTTGTTCTTTTCTTTTTCAAATTTTAGACTGGTGTTTGTTTTTCATGTTTTTCGTTTTTAATAAAATCTCTCACAATGAGGACATTGTGTTCTTTAGTGTGGGGGGGACATTTGTAAAAATCCAAAAAATCCAAAAAAATCAAATAAAATTAAAAAAACTTGAAGAATATGAAAATTTTTGTGAGTGTTAGGTATTTCAAGTTTGATGTCAGTGCAAATATCGAACAAAATTTTTTATTTCGAGTTTGAGCGAACGTTGAGAGTGTGAGAGCTTTTGTCACAGCATTTAGCATTTGGCAAGGATGAGTTGTGAGTAACATTCAATCGCAACATTCCAAGTAATTTTCGATATAATTTCAATGCAACATGAATTAGTATAAGTTGTATAGTTTTAGTTTAATGATACCGATAAGTTAGTAGTGGAGTAATATATAGTAGTGTTCTTACTATGAGATTTATATGTTATTCTCAAATACGTCCTACAAGTATTGAGTGTGTTTAAAGTGTTGGGAAACTATAGCCATAATACTTTTGAAAGTCATCGATAAAGGATGAGGGTATTAAGAGAAAAATCAAAAGAAAGAGAGGATAACCAATGAGTTATGCAAAAGGTGAGGAATGGTAAGGAGCAGAAACTGCCATTCAATGAGTAAAAAAGAAAAGTAGCATAGCACAAAAAATGTGTGCAAAGTACAAATATGTACTTAAAAAACATATGCTTAAATGAGAGAAAGTGGTATGGAGCATAAAATGCAACCACTAAAAAAGGGGAGAGTGGTATGGAGCATAAAATGCAACCACTAAGAGTGTTTTAGCATCCTACGTTACCTAAAAATGCCTTGAGATCAATCTTTCCAAAGTGTGCTCCTTTTGTCCTTTATACTTTATACTATACTTGAGAGAAGGAAATATTTGAGTAAGCAAATAACACTTATATCAAGATGCGATTGGGTTGACCCTCCATTACGAACAAAGGTATGCAATTAGACTATATAAATTACACATTACTAATTTGTGGGAAATTTCAAACTTTTACTTGAACTTAATGCAACGTGGGAATGTGGTACTCACTACGAAAGTCTTTCGCCAAATGAGGTACGAACTGGAATACTATTTTATACACTTTTGTTGTGTTTACCTTGAGGACAAGGAAAAAGGTAAGTGTGGGGGTGTGAAAAGTGTATAATTATACTTATTATCATGATTTTTTTATTCATAAAATTATATGGTTTTGAGTCATTTTATACTTCATATAAAAGATTTCAAGTGGTATGTAGTTATTTTTTATGGAAGTGCAGAAATTAGGTGAAGGGAGTAAAATGATCAAAGATGGAATTCTATGTAAAAAGAGTGAAAAAGGTGCAAAAAGATGCGTAGAACATAAAGAAATCGCTTAGGATCGAAACTGTCAAAGATCGGTAAAGTTGCAAAGAAGAAACATGAAGAAAAACACATTTCACGATCATGACACACATTCACGATCGCGACTTGTCATTCTTCAGAAGCAGACAATTTCCAACCAATAGTCATGATCATGACACATATATCAAGCTCGCGACATGGGATGGTTATTGGTTATCTCTTCTAAACTACCAACTGCCGGATAAGAACGATCAACCACCATCAACTACTAGATGAAGAGACACCTTTTAGAAGTAGACCAATCACAAAAATGTGCCTTTCCATTGTAGATAAGGATGAATTTGCATCCAATCATAATTAAGTGATGCAACCCTTTACCAATGGACATGACTCTTTGTTTGGATACATGCAACCCTTCACACTCTATAAATAGGAGTCAAAACCAACCATTTTTGTAGGGGGATATGGTGACATGCATGGTAGGCAATGTATAGCAGTGTGCGTGTATGATAGAGAGTGAAAATATATAGATTTCACTACGTTCAAAGTTATAGTGAGAAAAATGTATAAGTGATTCAATTCTTATTTCGATCGCTAGATTTCTGCACAAATTCGAGCGATTTTTGTATGAGTGTAATTGCAAAGTACTTATCAATTAAAGTTTCTATTCTTCACATTCATTTGTTTGATATTCACAAAGAATAACATCTTAGCGGAGGTTCTATATGAGTCGAAACCGAATTCAAAGTAGACGTAGGAATTGCGAGAATTGACGACTCCCATTAAAGAGTGGATACGGTTTGATCAACTTTAGCTCTCACTTGCATACCTTACAACTTTACTTTGTTTTCTACTTACACTTTCTATTTCGAAGTTTATTATATGTCTATGTGTCATAACGAGTATTTCATCTTACGTCATTTATATTAATCAAGTTATACGCTTTCGAGTTAACTTTAAGAGTGATTTGGGGGCAAACAAGATTGTGTATAATCACTGGATCTGTGATTATAATGCTATTTAGTGTGCCAACATTTTTTGAATGGTAACTTGCTAAATATGGCTATGAGAGCGACCCGTACTAAGCATAGTCTTACTGTTATCCAGGTTCTTATAAGTGTCATAATTTTTTTACCCTAGATCTTGAAAAGTCATTTCATGTGTTGCTCTGCGGTGAATTATTGAATATTTGGGTGTCTAGAACCATATTTGTTGAAGTTATCTAGTGTATGAAATCTTCGTGATGATTTTGCATGTTTTTCATGTTTATCTAGTGTATAATTACACTTATTATCATATAAATTTTATACAATAAACACCATAGATTTAGTCATTTTTATACTTCACATAAAAGATTTCACGTGGTGTGTAGTTTTTTTTTATGCAAATGTAGATACTAGGTAAATCTTGGGAGTAAAATGAGTTAAAGTGGAATTCTATGAAAAAAGAGTGAAAAAGGTGCAAAATGATGCTTGGAACTTAAAGATTTGGCTTAGGATAGAAGCTGTCGAATATCGATGAAGTTACAAGGAGATTTCTGAAGAAAACTCAATTCACGGTCATGACAATACCTCGCGGTCGTGACCTGTTAACTTCATTAGAAGTCTGCCATCAAAGATTAACGGTCACGACATGTATATCGCGGTCTTGACATGGACGGTTTTCTGGTATTATCTTCTTAACTACCAACCGCCAGATAAGCATGACCAACCGCCATCAACCGCCATCAACTACCAATGAACAGACACTTATCAGGAGTCAACCAATCATGAAAAGGTGCTTATCCATTGTGGATTAAATCAAAGCCACTCAACCAATCACATTGAAGAAATGCAATCTTTCACCAATGGATGTGACTCTTCTTTTGGATAGATGCAACCCTTCGAACTCTATAAATAGGGCTCTAAATCTCACAAATTTCATGGCACATGGTGCAATGAGATAGAGGGAAAATATTAGAGTGCATGAGTGAGATATAGTGTGTGTATAGATAGAGAGTTCGCTACGTTCATAAGCGCTAGTGAGAAAATGTTTAAGTGATTTGAATCCTTGTTTCGATCACTAGATTTATCTATATTCTCAAGCGATTGTTATATAAGTGTACTTGCAAATCACTTATCAATAAAAGTTTTCGTTCTTCAATATTCATTTGCTCGATATTGGAAAATAATAGTATCCTAGCGAAGGTTCTGTACGGGCCGAGATCGAATTCAAAGTAGACACAGGAATTGCGGGAATTGACGACTCCCATTAAAGAGTGGATACAGTTTGATCAACTTTAGCTTTCACTTGCATATCTTACAACTTTGCTTTGCTTTCTACTTATACTTTCTATTTCGAAGTTTATGATATGTCTATGTGTTATAATGCGTATTTCGTGTTAAGTCTTTCATGTTAATCAAGTTATATGCGTTGGCGTTAATTTTAAGAGTAGTTTTGGGGCTAACAATATCATGTGTAATCACTAGATCTGTGATATAACGCTATTTAGTGAGCCAACATTTTTGGAATGGTAATTTGCTAAATGTGGCTATGTGAGAGTGACCCGTACTAAGCGTAGTATTGATGTTGTCTAGGTTTATATGATAGTCTTAATTCATTTAAGCTAGATTTAGAAAAGTCATTTCATGTGTTGCTCTGCGGTGAATCATTGAAGATCTGAGTGTGTTGAACCTGGTTTGTTAGATTAGTCTAGTGCATCGTAACATCTTTGTTGAACTTGCATGTTTTCTGTGCAATACTTGTTCGTAGTGAAATTCTATGTATTTAGAGTCTCTTATCCATCACATCTATATTTACTCAACTTTTCATTCTAAACTTCCTATCCAATTAAAAATCTCAAAACTATTTTTATTTTCTTTTACATTGTCTTTCCTTGTTGATCCTTAGACCTAGTCCTTCCTGTGGGTTCAATATCTTTTAAAACTACATCGCAACTGTATACTTGCAGTTATCATCATTTTTCTATGTGATAAGGAGTATTGACAACACCTACATTTTTTGGGACACTAATGCAGAAATGGCTTTTAGGGACGGTTCTGTTGGGCTATTCCGGATGGTTATGAACCGTCCGCATAATCCTCGACACCATTGGTCAGAAGCAATACGGACGGTTTTGAACCGTCTGAAATACGAGTATTTCGGACGGTTCTCTTAAAAGAACCATCCGCAATACTTACAATGCGGACAATCCTTATAAGAAAACCATCTGCATTGTGAGTATTGTGGACGGTTTGTTTAAGAAAACCGTCCGCATTGTGAGTATTGCGGATGATTCTTTTAAGAGAACCGTCCGCAATTGAGTACTAATTTTTTTTAAATAATTTTCAGCTGTTTCCATTTCTCTGAATTGTAAAAAAACGTAAAATGTACAAATATATATTTCTCAAAACTCCATTACATTTCTCAAAATAAAAATGAAACAACAAATTCTAATGGATCACACAATTACATATATACTTTGATACATTTAGT
>CATIWQ010082728.1:0-10630 GCA_949673415.1 Euphorbia schlechtendalii | reverse complement strand
CATTTTTCTCTATCAAAATGACTTCAAATCGAAAAAGTTTCTTCTTAAAATATCTAGCCCTATGTCTCAGATTTCTAATGACATAAGAATCACAGAAATCCATACAGTATAGCTCAAGTTATACTCAAAACACTGAACTGTGTGCAAACAGAATAATTCACAAAAACAGATTTCGTGGTTCAACTTCAAAAGAAAATTTCATGTAGAATACAGTCGAAACTCACAAAACTTCCTTCTTAACAAATAAAATTCAGCTTCTTCTAATATCAATAGAATCAAGAATTGCTCAATTTGGAGTAGTATAACATGAGAAAACATTAAAACAAAAACAGAGATACAATCATAAATTTTCCATCAAAACCGAAAATTCGAAATTAGTGTACACAAACCTCTTTTAAGCTCTTCAATGGGTTTCTTCCACCTCTTTCCCTCTTCCACTACTAGTATTAGCATCCTCTACAAAATCCATAATTTTCACAATCAAAATACTACTTGAATAAGCCTTATAATACCTTAAATATGCTTAATCTACCATGAATTCTACCAATTTAACTTCAATTATCTCAAAAATCACTTACCTCAAGTTCGGGTTACTATTCATCCAAAACTTAACACCTGATTTCTTCCTCTTCTAACCTTGTTTTACATAAATTGATGATGATAGAAGGTTTAGAAATCGATTTCTAACAAGGATTCAAAGTCAAATCGAAGAAATCGGAACTTTTTAAGGTTGGATGAATTTTTGTGTAAAGGGGAAGAAGAAGAAGAAAAAGGGTAAGAATGAAGGAGGAAATGAAATACGCAGGAGAAGAGGGATTGAAGAAATTATATAAAACTATTTGATGTAAAATTACCATTTTGCCCCCAGTTCAATTATATTATATACTTATCACATTTTCTCGGTTAAACCGTCTTATAACTTGGTAATTTAATTCCGTAAAAGAATAACATGCACATATAATTATAAGCTCCCATGATAGCTTATATATTCTTTCTTGCATGTATTATAATTACAGAAATTTTTCATTCCCAAGATACATAGTTACGGTCAAAGTTTGACCGACGGTCAAACTTCGCTCCGTTTGACTATTACCGAACTTTAACATTTTCTCATCATTCCTTTAATATAGTAACAATAAGCCGATGTTAAAATTTAGAAATTTTGGGGTGTTACAGTGAGCTAATCCAGCGAGCTCGTAAAGATTCCCGATTTGAGATAAAGTATCAACTGGCCTTATCCCAAATCAAGGATTTGGAGGCTAAAGTTACCTCTGCCACTGACAAGGCCTCAACAGCTAAGAGGAAAATGAAGGAAGAGGCTAAGGAGGCGGCTGCTAAGATTTCCCGGTCTTGAGGAGGAGAGGAAAAATGTTGTGGCTGCGGTAAAAGTTATCACCAACCGGTTGTTGGAATGTGGCTCTTTGTTCGGCGAGAGAGTACTGCTCGCTAGCCAAGCGCTTCACCTCGGACATACCGGATGACCTGGTCATGGACGTTGAATTCCCAAGCTACGACGACTTGGATGAGCATCAAGAGGAGAAAGAGCGCCAAATGGTTGCCGACCAAGAAGCCGGTAGGGCCACACCGGGTGGTGAAGATTCATCTCTTCCTCTAGATGGGGAGCCGCATGCCGACATTCCTCCTTCCCAGCAGCCTTAGCAATTTTCTTTTATAATTTGTAATTTCTGAGCATGTGTGGAGAATATTTTTGTAAGCCTTTTGAGGCGGTTCGAGCTTTTGACGGTCTTTTTTAATATAAGTTTTTGCTTCTTCACCACTTGTTATCTTGTTTTGTTTGTTGCATTACTTCTATTTCATGCTTTTATCAAACACAAGCGAAAATAACCAAGTTAAAGCGATCAGTCTTTTAAATGTATGAAAGAAGTTAAATTAACTAGGGTGAACCACGTAGTGTATTGTGGGATCCAGGTGCGCGAAGCCCTTGTGCTCAACCTTGCGTTGGAGGACATTTGTTATTTTATTTTGTTTGTTGCATATATCTCATGCTTTTATCAAACAAAAGTAAAAAATAACCAAGTTAAAGCGAGCCGTCTTTTAAATGTATAAAAGAGGTTAAATTGACTACCGCATTGAGCTAAGTAGTGTTTAGTGGGAACCGGGTGAGCTAAGCCCGTGTGCTCAATTGTCCGTTTGAGGACATTTTCCTTGTAGGCTTCATTGTTCCTTAAGAACGTTTTGCGAAATGTGGGCGAATTCAGATAGTGTGATCAACACTATTAAATTACTAAAAGTATATGCCTTTTTAAAAAGGGTTAAATCATTAAACCAGTGTCCATAAGTCCGTTATCCCATTTTTTTAGGGGACGGGTGCCAACCTCTTGTAGAGTGCACTGCCCATTAGCCTGTCATTTGACTCAAGACTTATTGGGGACGGGTGCCAGCCTTTGTAAGAGTGCACCGTCCATCAGCCCGTCATTTGGCTCATGATTTAGTGAAGTACTTCTTGAGAGATGCTATTGCCAGCTTTTTCCCATCCATCTCCTTTAGTTTATAGGTAGCGGGTCCAATGACTTCATCAATTTGGTAGGGTCCTTCCCAGTTGGCTCCTAACTTGCCTTTCCCTTCTTGCTTTTGCGAGGTTGGTGAGTCTCTTAGGACTAGGTCTCCTTGCTTGAGCCATATTTCTTTGACATTCTTGTCATGGTATTTTGCCACATTGGCTTTGTATGCTGTCATCAAGATGCAAGCCCGTTCGCTTCTTTCTTCTAAGCTGTCCAAGTGATGGAGTAGGTTAATGTGGTTTTGTTCCTCGTTGTAGAATTGGACCCGATCTGATGGAGCTCCAATCTCGACCGGTATAACTGCCTCCACTCCATGAACTAGCATGATAGGTGTTTCTCTAGTAGGTTTGCATGGAGTTGTCCTGAATGGCCACAAAACATCGTTAAGCTCTTCATCGCATGCCCCTTTTCTTCCTTCCAGTCGTCTTTTGAGACCTTCTCCAAGTGTTCTGTTGGTAACTTCCGTCTGGCCGTTCGTTTGTGGATGAGCGACAGATGAAAAATGTTGTTAAATTCTCAGCTTGCTACGGAAGTTTTTGAACTCGGCTGCTATATATTATGACCCGTTATCCGAAATGATCTTTTGTGGTACACCGAAACGGATGATGATGTGGTACCATACAAAGTCAATGGCCCATTTAGGCGTAATGGTGCTTACTGCAAGCGCTTCTACCCACTTCAACAAATGGTCTATTGCCACAAGGATGAATTTTTTCTACAGGATTGCTGTTGGCATTGATCCGGCTATATCAATTCCCCACGTTGAGAATGGTCATCCTGTGTATATGGGTCTTTGCATGGCGTGGGGCACGTGGGATTTTCTTGCATGAATTTGACATTGATGGCAAGTTCGGACGTATTCTTCTATATCCATGTTCATAGATGACCAATAATACCCAAAGAGTTTGATGCGGCTGATGAGGGTCTCAGCCACTTGATGTGATCCACAGGCTCCTTCATGCATTTCAGCAATAAAGTACCAGCCAACTTCAAGTGTGACACACCTAAGCCATGCGTCCATGTGAGATCATCGGTAGAGCTGATTGTTGATAACCTCGTACCGTGATGATAGTCTCACTATTTTTACCGCTTCAGATTTATCATCCGGTAATTGATCGTGTGCCAAGTAGTCAATGATTGGCTTCATCTATCCGAGCTCTTGTTCTATGAGCATGACATCCTTTGTATTGTTTGAAGAAATTTGGATGACTTTGAATGGGCACTGAAGTCATTTTCCATTCAGGATATGTGTTCTACCTTTTAGGCTGTTCCCTTAGATTCTATTTCGGCGGTCAACTTTCGTACCTTCTCTAGGTATTTCATCATCCCGGCTTCTTTGGTGGTGAAATTCTTATTAATTTGGTTTGATATGAGCTTGGAATTTCTCTTGATTCTCACGCGATATGGAGAAATTTCTCGTACAAGTTCAAGTCCTTTGATCATTGCTTCGTATTCAGCCGCATTATTTGTAGCTGGATAGGCAAGTTTGTCCATGTAAGTGAATTTAATTTTCTCTGGCCCATTGATCACAACTCCTATCCTTGCTCCTTCTAGCGACGAGGCTCTATCCACGTAAACAGTCCATTCTTCTATTTTTGGCATATCATTTGGATCAAGTCCTGCTAACTCGATTATGAAATCTACCAACACTTGTGCTTTGGGTGCTTTGCGAGCCTCAAACCTTATGTTGAACTCACCCAGGTAGACGGCTCACCCAGTCAGTCATCCTGACATCTCAAGCCTTTGCAAGACTTTCTTCAATGGATAGCTTATTCTTACTACTATCGTGTATCCCTGGAAGTATGGGCAAAGGTGGATGGTAGCAAACACGAGTGCCAATGCTAACTTTTCAATTCGCGGGTATCTCATCTCAACATCTCTCAATATTTTGCTGGTGTAGTAGACAGGTTGTTGCCCATTTTTATCTTCCTTTACCAACACCGAACCAATCGCTTTGTCAGTAGCCGCTAAGTACATGTATAATGTTTCCCCCTTTTCAGGCCGGCTGAGCAATGGTGGGGATCCAAGTAATGCCTTGATGTCATCAAAGGCTTGAAGGCACACTTCATTCCATTTGAATGACTGGTCTCGCTTGATGGCTTTGTAAAACGAAAGGCATTTTTTGGCGGAGAAGGAGATGAATCGCCCTAATGCATTAATCCGGCCATTGAGCCTTTGAACTTTTTGGAGCGTTTTTGGTGGTTGCATGCTCATAATCGCTTGAATCTTTCAGGGTTTGCTTCAATCCCTCTCTAAGATATGAGATATCCCAAGAACTTACCCCCTTCAACCCCGAAAGCGCATTTATCCGGGTTTAGCCTAAGCTGGTACTTTTGCAATATCTTGAAGACGACTCGCATGTCAGCCATGTGGGTTTCTTCAGATATGCTCTTAACGATCATGTCATCTACATAGACTTCAACCGTGTGCCCAATCATGTCTTTAAACATATCTGTCACCAGTAGTTGGTATGTTGCTCTAGCATTTTTAAGCCCGAAGGGCATAACCGTGTAGCAGTAGGTTCCGTCATGGGTGATTAAAGCAGTTTTCTCATGGTCATCTAGAATCATTGCGATCTGGTGATATCCTGACTTGGCGTCAAGAAAGGAGTAGATAGCGAATCCCACGGTTGCGTCCATCGGCTGGTCGATACTGGGGAGTGGGAAACTATCCTTTGGTGTGGCTTTGTTAAGATCAGTGAAATCAACGCACATTCGTCACGAACCATTCACCTTCTTCACTAGAACTACATTTGCAAGCCAATCTGGGTAGCGAACTATCCTGATGTGGCCTACTTCCAAGAGCTTTTTTATCTCTGCTTCAATCGACTTTTACCTTTCAAGGGTGTAATTTCTCTTCTTTTGTTTGACTGGGTTAGCATCGGGGTGGAGGTCGAGTTTATGTGTGATGACCTTTGTAGGGACGCCTGGTATGTCATTGTTATCCCAAGAGAAGGTGTGCTCTTCCTCTTTAAGGACTTGGCATATGTCAGCCTTTGTTTGTCCGTCAAGGTCTTTAGCTATCTTCACCTGCTTTCCTGGTGAGATCATGTATACTTCCAAGCTCCCAACCGGTTCAGCCTTTTTATCTTTTTTGGTTGACTCGTCACCTTTTGATTCATTCTTGAGCGAAGCCAAGTATGTCGCGTGAGCCACTTGGGGGTTTCCCACAATAATAGCTTTTCCTCGTGTGGTGGGAATCGTCATTACCAGCTTGTTCATAGACATCAATGAGTCAGAATCTACTAGAAAAGGCCTTCCCAGAATGATATTGTATGCAATGGGGATGTCAGCAACAATGAATTCTACTTGTGCTCTCCATGTATGCTCTCTATCTTCCAATTCAACTTCTAGATTCACCTGTCCCAGAGCTGGGACCGTGTGACCACTCAACCCTACGAGTGGTGAATAACTGGGAAACATGCGATTTTCTACAACGTGCAGTTGAGTCAGGGCCTTTCTGGTGATTAGGTTTACTGAACTACCAGTGTCAACTATGACCCGCTTGACCGTGTAGACCTCAACACCAGCTTCTATGATAAGTGGGTCTGGCCTCGGGCACTTGACCATACTGTATCTGGTAAAGAGGTCTACTTCCTTGTTGTCAGATATCTTCTCTGTCTGCCTTGGTGATTTTGAAGGCTGTTGTGACTGCGTCCCACCACCAATCATCAGGATGACCCCTTTATTTCACCGTTTGGGTGATCTATCATTTTCCCGTCCTCCTTTGCCTTCCTCGTTTGACCGCTTAGTGATGCCTTTTACAAATTGTTCCAATTTACCATCCTTAATGAGCTGGTGGATCTCATTGGCTAGTACTCGACAATCATCCGTGTGGTGACCCTTGGCCCTATGGAATTCGCAGTACTTATTCATGTCTCGTCCAAATCTGGCATCGGCATTCACCTTTGGGTAACGCAGTCTTCTCTTGTCGTTACTCTTTTGGACGGCGATCAAGATGTCACTCAAAGGCGCGTTTAATGATGGTCTGCTATTTGTGACGGGTGTGAACGAGATTTTGTACCAGCTCGTACGTTCGATGATGATGGCTTTTTCGAGATTTTATCCTTGAATCACACAATTTTGCGAGTATCATGTTGCATCCGAATGGAAATCCTTCTCGTCTCAAAATTCAAAATGACGTTTTTAATAATAATAAAATTATTTAATTTTATTCAGATAATAATTAAAAAAATACAAAAAATGAAAAATACAAAAAATACATAAAACATGATGCAAAACCAGATCCGGGGGCCCGCATCGCCAAAGGTGGGCGAGGCAACCTCGCCAAAACGGGTTCGACAAGGCAAGCCTCGCGAAGTTTTTTGGCGAGGCACGTGGCCTCGCCAAAGTCCCGGTGAGGGGCCTCGCCGGACTTTTTTTCCGACAAGACCCCTTACCGGAAAATTTTACATTTTTTGAATTTTTCGGGATTTTCCTATAAATAGTCGGGTCTTTTTCGATTATCATTGTCCCAAAAAATTTACAGATAAAAATAGAACTGCTTCTAAGAATTAAAACGAACATTTTTTTTTTAGTTTTTAACCTTTTCACCTAAACTAAAGGATGAGGAGGACTTTCAAAGGCCGAACGGATACGCCGAAGTGGATTCATACCGCAAGGGTAAGCCTCTGAGTTCCTAGAGTTGCTTTATCTCTTGTTTCCGATATTGTTCTACATGTGAACCTAAGAATATTTTTATTTCTTTTATTATGTAAATAATGTTGTAATCTCTCCTTCATCTTTATTTTATTTTTTTTTTTATGTTAGAATACCCCCACAAAGGGAATAAAATATATTCCCGGATAACAGACCTCACTTTATGCCATGCGATCATTTTCACTAATAAAATTGACCAACATACGTGTAAATAAAAATGAATCATTTTTATTTAAAATAACAACTTTAAACCACCGATGTTTTAATTAGGCCACACGGGCCTCGTTAAAATCAAATCGAGCATATGTGATATCACATGTGCTAACCTTTGTGGATGCGAGTTAAATGTGTGTTTAGGATTTTATTTTTCCTTCGAGTATTGCACATATTTTACGGAAAATGTAATTAATAGGGTAGCGGGCGGTTGCATCCCCCAATTTTTGAAAGCCTTGCAATTTTTATTTTCCGCATTTACTTGCTGTTTTGTGGATGGATTTACTGCTTTTTTAATATGTGAATCATGCATGTAAACTCGAAAACAACCTAAGAGCGAATATGCATAATTGAGAAAATACGGTTTTCTGTAGATGTAATATAATGTGATCACTTAAGAAATAAGCAACTAATCTCGGACCCGAATCTCTGTGTCTTGGTGGGCCGTCCCCCGGACGTTAAGCCTCATAGGACTCTAATTCCTGGAAAAAGCTAATCCAGGTGGCGACTCCACACTAAGAGATGGCGGATTCGGGTTCGAACCAATCTAAAACATTTTCGCTTTTCTCTTTCAACCTTTTTTACCGGGTCCCCCGACCCGGTGCACCTTTTTTCAAACACCCAAGTGGACCGCGCCTATGAAACCATGCGCTCTTGACCCACCGCTCCATGTCGCCCGCTCACAGTGGCGACTCCGTTGGGGATTTTTTCTAAAACTTGTTTTTCAAAGGTTTTAGTTTTTGGATAAGTGCCGAAAATTATTGATCACATTATTCTGTTTTCTCTTAATTATGACATATTCATAATAACACATTGCAATAGAGGGGATTAGCCCATAAGTCTAAAGTACCCTTATTACTGCGAAGCTTTCTCTTGTACTAATCTGCCTCCTTGAGAAAAGATAGTACTTGAGCGAGTGGAGCACTTGTTGCCATATAGCATATACCTCCTTTAACCCATTTGGGGAGAGGCTTGGAGTGTATCTTAGCGCAATAAGAACCTTCTACATCAACAACCCATTTGTAAACCTCATGTAAATAAACCGTAGGCATTTTCCCTAGGGTGTTACCTAAACATGCGATCATGCATTATATTTTCGTGCAGGTGCGCTCCTTAGTACCGTCATGGTACTAAGATGAACCAAACTTAGGATAGAGACTAGCCAAAAACCCTACACGCTGGAGTTATATGGTTGGAAGTTTGGACGTTGCATGCTATGTGCTATTTGTATATTACTTTCAATTTGTCATTGTACAAATGTCATACTAACCACGAATTTTTGTGCAGACACTCGAATGCACACACTCATGATATTAAATGCACATATCACGATACCAAACCAATATCACATACACTTAGGTACAGTTGACACTATAGATCATGTCACCCTAGGATAACATAAAACCACTTAGGGACATCACTTATCCCTTTTCAGCAAGATGTCCACTTGACATCTCGCTACTAACCTACACATGGTAAACGTACCTTCCTTTTACTACGTGATGTCCACTTGACATCCGACACTTAGCCCGCAAGGGTTAATAGCATTTCCACCACATTACCCATGAGATGTCCACTCGACATCCAACTCACAGCCCTTCTGGGGTAATTATACACACCAAAAGCTCAAACGGGGCAAATACCTACCCAAATCATTTCCCACGTTAAATGATGTCCCAGTTGATGTCCTAACCTAAGCCCACATGGAGTGAACTTATTTACCTTACCAAATACTTCAAGGGTATACGCTTCATACTCGAATCATTCGCCTACACAAGGTCATAATTCACGTATCACCACATACCCTCAAATAGTGATGACCACATAAGCATCCAAAAACTCAGCCCTAATTGGGCGAAATAACCAAATCATTCATTAGGTAGCTACATACAGTAGTTATTTTCATTTTATTAGGGTATGTCACACCACTTACCCGAAACAATTTTGACCTCCTCAAACCATTGACCTATTACCACATAGGTAACTTAATCACCTCACTTACACCACTCATATTAAGATGTCACACCGACATTATACAAATCTCAAATCTAACCCCCGTTGTTGGATTTTTATTTCCCAATGTTTTCATTTTTACCTAACGACTAACATGTTTATTTTAAATGGATTGACATACATGTTATTTCACATCATGGCATGCTAAACCCTTGTGAATGTAGCCATAACATTAAAAATCTCATGTGTTACCCGCATCATGAGTCATATCATGAATCTTACATGCACATTCTAATATTCTGCTCATGTATCAAAGGGGCTTGGAAGAGGCCTGCTCGTCGCCTGGTCCGCTTTTCCCCAATTATGGCCAATCTGGAGGGGGTTCCGTACACTGACTCAAGTGAGGACTCGGGTTCAGACTCAGATTCAGTTCAACGCACTATTATGGCTAGTCCACAAGGAGAAGGTTACCCCGTCCTTACAGGATAAAGTTCTCAGCAATCGTCGGTGAGCGCCGAGATTGCAGCTGCCATAAACGCCTTTGCCAACAACGAACAGCTAGCTACGCTCATTCGCCAACACGTCGGGAGGACCCAGAATGTAATGTCCATCCTGGAGGTCACCCTTAACAATGTCAATCTGATAGGGGGACCTCCTACTTCACTCATTATGCCCCTACCTCATACTGCCTATTACCAATTCAGGGCAGGACAAAGTCATCCTATCCAGCCAGCATTCGCACCAGGGCCTTTATACCAAGGAATGACCCAACAGCCTATTCCCAACTGGAGTACATTGGTCGCCTCACAGTTCTAGGCACCTCAACTGCCCCATTTTGTGGTACATCCCCAGGGGCAATATGGCTCTTATCCAAACGCAGGGAACACCATCCTTCAACAACCAAAAATGGCGGAACTATGGCAATAGTTCTTGGCCATTCATGATGGCCACCTAAGGAACACGTACCTTGCACAACAGACAGTTGGAGATGAAGATACCTTACCCCCTAACTTCGTAATGCCGCAGTTTGAGAAGTATGTAGGATCTGGCGACCCGTGCGCTCACTTGACGCATTATTAGACAATGATGAGAGCATTGAAGTTCAGCAATCGAATGATGGCTAAGCCCTTCATCGTCACCTTAGGCCATCCGATCAACGAATGGTACAGCCATCTACCGCTGGACGTAGCTACCAATTGGAATAGCCTCGCTTAAGCTATGCTGGAGCATTATGGTTTCAACTCTCAGATGGAAACCACAATGAAACATCTGGAGGCTATAAGG
>CATIWQ010082721.1:0-10968 GCA_949673415.1 Euphorbia schlechtendalii | reverse complement strand
TAGCTCAGCAAAGATTGTTGAAGGGTACTTCAATCTAGGCGTTGTAAAAGGTTTACTCTTCACCAGAAGAAGAGTTAATAGTGAATTAAATCTTGGACTGGAGTTTCCAAGGACTGGATTAGGCAGAGGCTGAACCAGGATAAAAATCGCTGTGTGCATTTCCTTACTCAGCTCATTTGTATTTGTGTTATTTTATTCCTCATTGAAAACACATAAAACTTAAAAAGGGGATTCTGAGTAACTTACGCTTACTCAGAAGCAACTTCAGAAGGATCTTTCTGAAGTTAACCGTGAACTCGAAAAAGAGTCATTCACCCCCCCTCTGACCTATTTTACACCCTTACTGGGTCCAACAGATCTTAATGCCAATGACATAAGATGCCACACCCATATCTTTCATCTCAAAATTTTTTGAGAGAAATTGTTTCACCTCATATAGCAAACCCTTATCATTGGTTGCAAGTAATATGTCATCTACATATAGGATAAGAAAACAAATTTTACTCCCACTAACTCTTTGGTATATACATTAATCCATGATATTTTCTTCAAAACCAAAAGAAGTAATAACATCATGAAATTTTAGATACTATTGATGGGAGGCTTGTTTTAACCCATAAATAGATCTTTTCAGCTTGCAAACCAAATGCTCACCATCACTAGAGGAAAAAGCTTCAAGTTGGTGCATATAAACTTCTTCCTCTAGATCACCATTCAAAAGCTGTTTTCACATCCATTTGGTGCAACTCGAAATCAAATTGCGCTAGTAATGCTAATATTATACGGAGGGAATCCTTTTTAGACACAGGAGAAAAGGTTTCAGTGTAGTCAATTCCTTCCTTTTGAGTGAATCCCTTTGCAACAAGTCTGGCTTTATATCTTTCAATGTTGCCTAGTGAGTCCCTTTTCGTTCTAAAGACCTATTTACACCCTATGGCCTTTGCCCCTTTAGGCAACTCGATAAGATCCCAAACATAATTATTTTTCATGGAATTTATTTCCTCATTCATAGCATTGTACCAAAGAATTGATTCTTTTGCACTCGAGGCTTGTGAAAAGGTTTCTGGATCATTTTCGGCTCCAATATTATAGTCAATTTCTTGAAGATATACTAAATTGTCACTAGCTATTGCCGATTTTCTTATCCTAGTCGATCTTCTTAATGTTGTATCAACATTAAGTTGTTCAATAGGTTGTTCAACAATTTGTGGAATTTGTTGAATATTTTCATCGACTATAGTATCATCAGCATTTTGTGGAATTTCAACAATTGGTTGTGCAACATCCAAATATGCTTGAGGGGTGTTATGAACAATAACCATTGTTGTACTTAGACGGGGAGTCAAGACATTTGAATTGTCTTCTCGAGTTATTAAATCCTCAAATTGAGCACTCCCACTAATCAAGTCATTTTCAAGAAACTTTGCGTTTCTTGACTCCACAAATTTAGTGCTATTAGATGGATAATAAAATTTATACCCTTTGGATCTTTCGTCGTATCCAACGAAATACCCACTAATGGTCCTTGGGTCTAATTTCTTTTCTTGTGGATTATAAACTCTTATTTCAGACAGACATCCCCAAATGCGCATATGTCTCAAACTCGGTTTCTAACCTTTAAACAACTCAAAAGGCGTCTTTGAAACAACCTTAGTTGGAACTCGAATTAATATATACATAGCCGTCTTAAGAGCTTCAACCCACAAGGATTTAGAAAGTTTGGAGCTACTTAGCATGCTCCGCACCATGTCCAATAATGTTCGGTTTCTTCGTTTTGCTACACCATTTTGATTCGGAGATCTAGGCATAGTGTATTGGGCAACAATCCCATTTTCTTGAAGATACCTAGCAAATGGACAAGGTGCTTGTCCATCATTAGTATATCTACCATAATATTTTCCATCTCTATCTGATCTCAAGATTTTAATTTGCTTCTCACATTGTTTTTAAACTTTGACCTTGTATGTTTTAAAAGCATCTAAAACATCATTCTTATTTTGAAGCAAATAAATATACATGTAGCGTGAATAATCATCTATGAAAGAGATAAAGTATTTTTTACCATGGAAGTCCATGTATGGACAACATATATTCGTATGTGTGATTTCTAATATGTTGGAACTCCTTTTAACACCCTTTTTAGACTTATTAGTTTCACTAGTAGAAAAATGGTCAGTGGCGTCGGTTCAATATTAACAATGGCGTCGGTTTTGAACCGACGCCACAGCCCGCGACGCATTGCTTTTTAAGTTCTGGCGTCAGTTTGAAAACCGACGCCATTGTTAAGTATTAGCGTCGGTTTTTATGCCAACCGACGCCATTGTGATGACTGCTTCAACCACGCAGTCTAGCACCTATATTGATTTCGTGTCGGTTCTTAAATAAACCGACGCGATTTCATTAAATTTTTTTAAAAAAATTTATGCTTTTTATTACATACATATCTATATTCAACCTGTTAAAATACAATTACTATAAAATTTTAATAAAAAACTCATGACATGGGAATCATCACAATTATAAACAATGCGAAACAATAAATATAAACAAGAATCTAATACTGGAAGAACAATTTCATGGGAACTAATAAGCTTTATCATTTGATATTCAAAATGTAATATGTTATATCTACTACAATTTCTTGTCAAAAATAAGATAACTAATAACAAAAGCACTCAGGCCTATTCATAAAACTAGATACTTTAACATAATTAATAACAAAAGCACCCAGGTACGAGTAAAAAGAACTCGTTAGCTTCTATATCACTAGAAAAGTTGCAAGAAATAAATGATGTTAGATAAAACGAACCTTTAGAATATAGTCAGTGACCAAACTATTTTCCTGGCTAGCAACAGCTGTGGCCTTCATGAATGCATCAATTTCGGGATCGGGTTTAATACCGGCTTCTTTCTCTCACCTTGAAAGCTCTAACAACATCTCATATCTTGTTCCAACTCCCAGACATCGTCCCGAAAAATCCATTGTTTCATGAACTGTCAGCTCTCCACAGTGAAGATCGTGTTGACTGATATAAGCACATGTTCTTTGAGGATAGAACTCCTTAAACTCGAAGCCACAAAAGGTGACTTTTCCCGAAACCTGTTAAATATACGAAAATATCATTCTAAATGGATAGACACATATGGATATGATACTAATAATGGAAATAAATTACAAACCCTTAGATTGTTTTCAAGTTTTCCTGTAAGTGTTTTAAGTAGAGTTGTTTTAGTTATGTTAAAGTAGCTACTTTAACATAACTAATAACATAGCTACTTTAACATAACTAATAACAGTAAGGGCACTTACCAATGGATTTTTTGCAGAGACTAGAGCATGTGATGGGTTTTGGCGCTTAGGGCTCTGTGATTCAAAATCAACCTGACTTGATCATAAAGGAAAACCCAAAAAGTAACGACACAAGTGAAGAGAATAGAATAAAAAACAGTGCTTACCAGAGTCATTACATGTGAAAAATATTATCATCACAAAGTGAGACATAAAGAACCAAGAATAGAGAACATTTGGCCAGCTCTAATTTTTTAAAGCGCCCTATGAAAGTTAAACAAGCAACAATAAAATATATGATTACTAATATACTAGGAGTCGACAAATAGTACAAACTTTGATTAAAATGCAGATCACTAAAAAATGTAAAGCATATTAACACAACTAATAGGTATATTAACAAGAAAAAATAAAGTATAATAAGTTGGAGAGATCTTTCACCTGTAGGAACAACTCCTTATACCTTAGTTAGACTTCTACCAAGAAGAAAGTAGTTCGCTTAAATAAAAAGAACATTTTACAAATTGTGTTAGCACCGAAAAACAAAATATATAGAGTTCCTATACTATTAATAAAATAGTCTAGCTTCACAGTAAATAACTGATTAATCATTGATTTCTCATTTTCAAAATATGCTTTCGTGAAAAGAACTAACAAAAAAAATTCTAGAAGCTTCCATATATTCGATTCGATTCATTCTGATATAAATTCAAATCTATGGGGTGAATCGAAATATACTAAGAGTCGGTGCTGAATCGTCTGAATCGGAGGTGAATCGGTTGAATCGGCCGATTCCACCGATTCTAACGATTCCTCAACACGAGAAGAAAAGAAAGAGAAAATGATGAGTTTGGAAATACAGCGTACACTTTTGAAGTTTATGAGTTACAGCGGATTGCATCACCGAGTTGAAGATGAAAACAAGAATGAAAATTTGTTGCAGATAAAAGAAAAATGTTGTGGCTGGTGAGCTGCAGAGAAAGCGGCGGCACCACCGGTGAAGAAGAATGGAGTTTTGTTTTGTTGCGCTGTTTATTTGGGCCATTGTTAATGGGCTGATTTAAACGTCATATTTATTCTTATTGGGCTAAATTAAAACAAGGGAATTATTTAGAGTTTCATGCTATGAATTATTAGTAAATATTTAATAAATGTGGTATGATATAATATAAACAATTGAATTTAAAGGACTTTCACTGATGAGCAGTCCCCAATCTCACCATGAATTTGACCAGAGACTATTTCCCGAAAGATCACTGGTTCAAAAGAGTATAACAAGAACTAATTTCAAGCTCAAATTCAAGTCAACTCCAAACCCGAAGCAACAAATTCTCCTAGAAACAAAAACAGGAAAACCAGAAGTTTTGAGATAGTATTTCACAAACTTCAAGCATCTTATTTAAGCTTTTAAAGCACAAATAGAAAATTTTCTAAGACACATGGATTACAAACTAAGAATGGAAGAGTTGAAATCGTAAATAGTATGTGCATAAAGTTCAAATCCTTGAGATTTCAAATTGCAGGAGTAATGTCCCCATCAAGAATCAAGATTGGCAGATTACTGAATAAAACATACCTAACCGAATTAAGGATGGAAATGAAAATTGAAAGTTGGACAAATACAGCACTGGGAAAAAAACAAAATAAACTCACTGTACAATGGCATAGGAAGTGGCATTATCACAAATACCACCTCCTCAAATACCCTAATCCGAAGAAGGGTAGTCTGTCCAGTCATAAAAAAAATATTGTTTACACAGATTAGAACAAATTTGATCCTCAAATAGATAAGAACACGAACTTCAGTCTCATATTAAAACAAAGTACCGGAATAAAAATATGCATAAACAAATAATAAAAACTCTGAATTGTCTAAAACCCATGATTCAACCAGGGATAAATATTTGAACTTAAGAAAAAAACAAGATTCATTTAAAACACTCCAAAATTCAAAATAAAAACAAGTTATGCACTTTAATCTTTGGTCCATTGTCAACCTCACAACATTAAAAAAAACTCCCATGAAGTTGATGGTTTCAAGAAAAATAACATAATTAAATGTCATCAACATTATTAACACTCATAAATTGCACGTATTGTTCACCATCATTGAATCCATAGAACCAAAAAAAGCAGAAAAACTCAGCACATGAGATGTGATTAATGGGTATAGGACCTCCAAGATGGTTATTGGCAACATTTACGCATCCAAACTCAGAGCCTTAAAAATGTCAACAAGAAACATCGATACAACAGAGCATATACTGATCAAACGTAAATGGATCTCAAGTCCTAAACAAGATCAAACGTGTGGAAAAAAGCAACAATACCTTGCTCGGGTGGACGAGCTTCACTTCACGTAGAATTCAAACAATAGCCACATAGGCCAGGATTTCCAAGAAAACCACACATGTTAAGACAATGTAACTGGAGATCAGAGAGAAGGCCCATGTTACTACTACTAGAGCAATATGATACATCAGAAAAGATTAGGATCTAGTTTAAAAAAAACTTAAAACTCATTGCTTGTGAGAATAAACTCAATTAGGTCTTCGTATGAAATATTTCTGCACCAAACTTCAATGGGGTGTGAAACATTGTAAAAAACCCCTCTAAATAGAACCATCGCACAACAGAAGATGAAGAACTTACAAGATACCAAGTTTTAGACAGTTCACTGTCGACATCACATCACTTGACCAATTATTATTTTCCTAATTCAGGATATTTTGAAGATTTAGGCGCAAGACAAATCAGTATCACTAGATTGAAACAGAAAAGACTTAAAAAGGTTAATCAGACCAGTAAATAACTAAAGCAATCTTAGATCAAATATGAAATCACAAACAAACTAATACAAATCAACAACAAGACTAAATCTATACAGATTAATGAATAGAGATAATAGAAAAAAAGATAGAAGCAAATATAATTTCACAACAAGTGTCTTCAGGCCAAACTCACAAGCAGAGATTAATTTTAGAGTGAAACCAAAAAAGAATATCTGAATACTTACTTGATTGAAGCCAAACAGAAAGAAATCCAAATGTACACCAGCTCTACTAGGTATCCTCCGTGAGTTCCTCAACCAGAATAAGAATCAAAAGGAAACAAAACTGATCAAGAACAGAGTTATAACAAAAAGAATTTAAAATAACAAAACTAGTAAAACTCAGAGATCTTTAAATATTACACAAGATTAGCACAACAAAAGGATGATCAAACAATCAAAATATCCAAAACTCAGAGGAAGAAAAGATTACGTAAACTGCTATAAAACCGAGAAACTCACAGAGAAAGATCAAAGGTCGAAAAAGACTTAATTTTATAACAATAACATACAAATTTCGATCTACCGAAAAAAGCATAAACCAAATAAATGTCAGCTCAGTTCTTAAAGTTTCTTTACCATTTTGTGTGAAACTAAACATGCAGCATTTCATACAAAAACAATTTTTCCTCTATCTACAACTAACTACAATTTTAATGAACAGAATTTCTTACAAAAGATTCAACCAAAACCTGATAGTCATTTACTTTGCATCTCTAATAAAAAAGAATCATGTCCATCAATATTTATTAGTTCTCACCTCAAATTTAACCAGGCAAAGAAGTTTCAAAAAATTCTAAAAGGAAAACCAAGAAACCCCTAGAAAAAGAAAAAAAATTCACAAAAGAAAGAGAAGCAAAACAGAGCATTAATGATAATGCCACAATCAAGGACTAAAATAATGAGAAGTGTTTCCATGTTGCGGGAAATTAATCTCATATCAAGTTTGCGCTTGAGACTGACCATGGTAGAACAAATTATAATGAGTGAAATCAAAACTTCCAAAATTCCAGAGGAAAGAATTTCATGTGAAATCTGTCTAGCATATAGTAACAACTAAGAAGTGATCCCGAATTTTTCAAAATTATAGATAATATTTTGTCCAAAATGATATTAATTATTTTGGTGCTGCCGATCTCTAGTTTACTACATAACTTTCCAGATAGCTAGATGAGTGCATAACACTCTATCAAAAAAACATTTCTTGAGACACTGGACTGTCGCAAATCTCACAGCTTGTGGCAATCGTTCAATTGATAAATTGTAGGCACTTAATCAACATCACGAATAATTCGAATTTTCCTAGTCCAATCAAACATGAATCAGTAATAATATCAGATTTTTCTTTCAATTAAAATTAACTTCATAATCATACATCTGATTCTCATCTCACAATCAAAGTTCAAAGTTTCAGATCTGACTCCATCAAAATTCAGTAAACATCATATCACACCTATACAAATATAATCCGAAACTAACCTCCTTATCACATTTTATTTATCCTATTTCAAATATAAAAAAATACGAAAACAGGAATAATTCAAAATAAACAAACACAACTGGACAATCTAGTAATTGCAATTCAAGTATAGCCACAATCTCATCAATGAAGTAAAAACCAATCCTCCAAAAGAGAAAAAATAAGGTTACCCATACCAGCTTATCAGAGTTGATGGGCTTTCCTGATCCAAACAACCAGAAGGCTATAAGTATAGAAAAATAGAACAGTTTCAGATCTGAAAAGGCAGAGCCAGGGGGGGTGAGAATGGAAAGGGAAGCAGGACAATCAAGATGAATTCCCAAACAAAAAAATCGTATGAAAACTTTAATTGAACACAGCACATTGAAGGCCATAAGCACTATAAAACCCCACCAAAGAACCGACTAAGAAAAGTGAATGAATATAACAAAATAGATAAGATGGTAAAGAAAGAAAGATGAGACCTAATTCACGCAAGTAGAATAGAGAATTTAGCAAAGAAAACTCAAATTGATAATCGGAAACTAAAGCGGCGTTGAAGACCCATAGAAAATGAAACTGAAACCTGAAAATACCAAATCATACAAAAGCGATACTAAAAATTCGAAATTAATCGGAAAAAAAACTAGAGAAATTTAAAAAAGGAAAAAGAAGAGTTATCAGTAATTGAACTAAAAGGGCACTTCCTTTTCTCACCACTCCTTACCCCAAGCAAAAAGGACGAGTCCAATTACGGCACCGGCAAGAGATCACGCCAAACACCCTAAGAATCAACGACGACAAATTTACAGATCAAACAAATATACCCCAATCAGTTAAACACGATTGTGAGGGTTTTGATCGGAGCGAATCAGATCCGACGGAGAATGCTTCAATATGTAAGGGCTAGGGTTTGCCGAACGTACTGAATCCTGAAAATACCAAATCATACGAAAGCGGTACTAAAAATTCGAAATTAATCGAAAAAAAACTAGAGAAATTTAAAAAAGGAAAAAGAAGAGTTATCAGTAATTGAACTAAAAGGGCACTTCCTTTTCTCAACACTCCTTACCCCAAGCAACAAGGACGAGTCCAATTACGGCACCGGCAAGAGATCACGCCAAACACCCTAAGAATCGACGACGACAAATTTACAGATCAAACAAATATACCCCAATCAGTTAAAGACGATTGTGATGGTTTTGATCGGATCAAATCAGATCCGACGGAGACGGCTTCAATTAGTAAGGGCTAGGATTTGCCGAACGTACTGAATTATCTCTCAAGATCCAATCACTTGATTGCGTAAATCAAATTGTACAGAAAACAAATTAAGAAAGAGTAGAGAAAGAGATCCGGCAAGGCAGTGATGGAGGAAGAAAAAACAGGGTATAGAATGAGAGAATGTAGCTATTGGGGGAAGCGGGTTGAATTAGGGTATTTAGACGCTCCTGCAGATTATATAGTGCGACTAACTTGGAGCCGACTCCAAAATAGAGACGTTGAAGGAAGAGAATGTAGCCGTTTTCCGGGTTGAGGTGTCAATATTTGCAGGCCGTAGAGCGCGTGGGGAGGAGGAAGGAGGTAAGGTGGTGCCTTTTGTTTTGGCTTGCATTTACGTCACCACCGTTTTTACTCTTTATTTTCTTTTCTTAAATAAATATTTTTTTGGGTAAAATAAAGATAAATATATAAATAATTTTTTTTATAAATATATTCTAATATAATCATGTTTTTAATTAAAATCATTGATATATAATAAGAATTATTAAATTTAAATTTGATAGATAATAATATAAAAATCAAAATGGTAAAATATTGAAAATATAAAATAAATGTGAGATGGGAACAAGATAAAGAAAGTAAAACTTGTTCTATTTGTTTGAAGGAACTCGTGGATGTTGCTTCCACATTGCCTTGTGCCCATATTTTTCATCACAATTGAATTCTCCAATGGTTGATGATGAGTCCTTTTTATCCTTTATACCGCTTTGAGGTGCCTATAACTTCTTAGTTTTTAAGTGGTTTAGATTGATTGAACTTAGATGTAAGTTTGGTACCTATAAAAAAGTTAATGTATGATTAAAATTTTTATATTTGAAAAGATATTCATCTAGTTTCCAAGAATAGAATGACATATTATTTTTAACAAAATTGTAAAATTCTGCCCCAACTAGTGATATGTTTGACGGGTTGAGTCGACATAAATATTATTTGATCCAGGCCCAACTCAGCCCGCATGAAGAGAATACTTGGATCAACTGGATTTAACTTAGAATCCCGTTCCAAGCTCGGTCCAACCCGCCCATCAATAATAATGTAATTAGATATACATACATATTTTTTAAAATATTTGATCCGGACTTGAGCTTTTATACGAAAACCATGTCCAACCCATTATATGCTTGGATTTTGACGGATGTAGGCAGGTGACATGTATTAATATATGTTTTATTTAAGCTCAACCCATGAACTTCGCCTGCAGGCATTTGAATAGGTCTTATAGAATATAATGAATTTCAAATTAATAACCATCACATTTGTAGCCTCTAGAGTTATAATTTTCATATTTATGAGTTTAAAATTCATTTTTTTTGTTATTTTCTATCGTATTTGTGGAATTGACCGTTCATGGAAGAAAATCGAGTTATTTATGTCCTGGAGGATTAACAGGACGAACTGTTGGTTTTCGAATGCGAGATATCTACCCCAATCACTATGAGCGCATTTGCCCCATAGACACGTCTGAAAGAATCAATGTTGGACTAGTCACTTCCTTTCTTTTTGTCCAAGTCACTTCCAGGAATTCTTGATGATATCGAGCTAGCGCAACATGTTCTTCTAAAGATGGGACTCTTGTTTAAGTTTCTCCTTAACATTACCAAGTCCTTAACATTACCTCTAGAGTCAGCTATCAAAACCTATGTAACCTAGACTCGGGTACGAGTATCGGACACGGGTGCAGATCCGAGTGTCCGGTGTGGCATTTTTAAAATTTTAGGGTACGGGGGTCCTAGTATTGGACATGGGTACAGGAAAATACCCAGTAATATCTCAAATAAAATAAAAAAATTAAATTGCATAAATTTGTAAATAGTCAATCTAAATTTCAATTATATTCAAAACCATAGCATATTGTCTAGGAAGAGCAAAAAAAACTATGTGCTGCACTAACTAAAAACACCAAGAACACAAGCTTAACACATAAAAAGTGATAACTAAATTTAATCAAATGTCATGGCTTCAATTGCATGAAAAGATAGAATTAAAAAAATTGCATAACCAATGGATATATGAATATGAGTCACGTGAGGGAGAGGAAGGGGAGGAGTCAAATGAAAATTCAGAATAAAATAGAAAACCGTTGGGTAAAGATGAAATTGAAGTATT
>CATIWQ010082708.1:0-29602 GCA_949673415.1 Euphorbia schlechtendalii | reverse complement strand
GGAGTTTCGGATACCTATGTGGTCATCGCTATTTGAGGGTATGTGGTGATACGTGAATTATTGCCTAGTGTGGGCGAATGATTCGGGTATGAGGCGTATACCCTTGAAGATTTGGTAAGGTAGGAAAGTTTTCTCCATGTGCATGGGATATCCTTTAATGTGGGAAAATGGTTTTGGGTAGGTATTTGCCTCGTTTGGGCTTTTGGTGTGCCTCGGAAGGGCTGTGAATTGGACGTTGAGTGCACATTTAATGGGTAATGTGGTGGAAAGGTTATTGCCCCTTAGGGGCCAAGTACTGGATGTTAAGTGGACATCATGCAGTAAGAGGAAGGTATGTTTTCCATGTACAAGCTAGTAGCAGGATGTCAAGTGGACATCCCACTAAAAAGGTTAAGTGATATCCCTGAGTGGTTCTATGTTATCATAGGGCGATACGATCTATAATGTCAACTATGCCTAAGTGTATGTGGTATCATGATGATAACGTGATATGTACATTTAAAATCATGAGTGTGTGCATTCGAGTGTCTGCATAAAAATTCATGGTTAGTATGACATTTGTACAATGACAAGTTGAAAGTAGTATACAAGTATGCAACGTCACATCTTCCATTCACACAACTCCCGCGTGTAGGGTTTTTGGTTAGTCTCTATCCTAGGTTTGGTTCATCTCAGTATCGTGAAAATACTAAGGAGCGCACCTGCAGAAAATATAAAGCATGATCGCGTTTGTTGGGTAACACCCTAGGGAAAATGCTTACGGTTTATTTGTATGAAGGTTATACATGGGTTGTTGATGTAGAAGGTTCTTGTTACGCTGAAACACACTCTAAGGTTCTTGTTACACCGTTCTTGTTACGCTCAAGTACTATCTTTTCTCAGGGAGTCAGATTAGTACAAGAGAAAGCTTCGCGGTAATAAGGGTAACTTAGACTTATGGGCTAATCCCTTCTATTGCAAAGCGTTATTATGAATATGTCATAATTGAGAGCAAACGGAATAATGTGATCAATAATTTTCGGCACTTATCCAAAATCTAAAACCTTTGAAAAACAAGTTTCAGAAAAAATCCCCAACGGAGTCGCCACTGTGAGCGGGCGACACGGAGCGGTGGGCCTAGAGCGCACGGATTTCATAGGCGCGGTCCACCGGGGTGGTTGGAAAAATAAGAAAAAGCATCAGGTCTGGGACCCGGGAATAAGGTTTGAAAGAGAAAAAGGCGAAAACGTTTTAGATCGGTTCAAACCCGAATTCGCCGTCTCTCAGTGTGGAGTCACCACCTGGATTAGCTCTTTCCAGGAATTAGAGTCCAATGAGGCTTAACATCCGGGGGACGGCCCACCAAGACAAAGAGATTCGGGTCCGGGATAAGTTGCTTATTTCTTAAGTGATCACAATATATTACATCTACAAAAAACCGTTTTCTTTTAACTATGAATATTCGCACTTAGGTTGTTTTTGGAGTTAAATGCATGGTTCAAGTATTGCGAAATATAAACCATCCATAAAGCAGAAAAATAAACCATCCACAAAACAGTAAGTAAATGCGGAAAAGTAAAATTACAAGGCTTTCAAAAATCAAGGAATGCAACCGCCCGCTACCCTATTAATTACATTTTCCGTAAAATATGTGCAATACCCGAAGGAAAATAAATCCTAAACACACATCTAGCCTGCATCCACAAAGGTTAGCACAGGGAATATATCACGTATGATCGATTTGATTTTGGCGAGGCCCATATGGCCTAATTAAAACATCGATGATTTAAAGTTGTAAATTTAAATAAAAAACAGTTCATTTTTATTTACACGTATGTTGGTCAATTTTATTAGTGAAAATGACCGCATGGCAAAAGGTGAGGTCTGTTATCCGGGAATATATTTTATTCCCTTCGTGGGGTTATTCTAATACAAAAATTAAAAAGAAATAAAAGAAGAAAAAGAGAATTACAACATTTACAATAAAATAAAATATTTCCTAGGTTCACATGTAGAAAGAAATTAAGAAGAAAAGGAGGAGCACAAAATAAGCAGCTCTAGGAACTGAGAGGCTTTACCCATTTAGCGTGAATCCACTTCGGCGTGTCCGTTCGATCCTCGGGAGTGTTCCTCGTTCGTTTTTGTTCAATTGAAAAGCTTGATGTCAAAGTCCAAAAATCTTCGTTTAATTCTTGGAGTTTTAGTGTAATTTAATTAGAAAAAAATTGTTTGGTTGGAAAATAAAGTGTTTATTTATCCAAAAGATAATCAGACTCGGGTTCTAAATTTATTTTAGACCTGAGGATATCTGAGGATTTAGGAAGAAAAGATGAAGAAATTTTATAAAAAGATGAAGAAATTTGAGATCCGAAAGTGTTTTAGTTCCAAGAAAAAGTTAGATGAACGTAAGAAATATTGTTCTTTTTTTTTGTTCTGAAAGAGAGGATTTTTCTCTCTGCATTTTCGGGCCCCGTGTACCGAAAAAGATCCTACTATTCATAGAAAAAAGTCCTGACAAATCCAAAATAGGAAGGTTGGCGAGGAAGCCTCGCCAGCGTCTCGACGAGGCCTCACCAGCGTCTTGGCGAGGTAGCCTCGCTAAGAGCATGGCGAGGGAAGCCTCGCCAATGGTCCTGGTGAACTCGCCAGAAGGTCTGGCGAGTTCGCCAAGTAACCTGGCGAGGCTCGCCAAGGTCTGGCGAGCCTCGATAGGGTTCTGGCAAGCTTGCCAGCATCTTGGCGATGCTTGCCAGCATCTGGAGAGCTGGCAAGGCTGGCCAGCCCTCTGGCGAGCCGCGCCTCGCCAAGTATAGGCGAGGCGGGTTCCGGATCCGACTTTCGGTTACGTTTTCGAATTTTTTTTATGTAGTTTTATATTTTTTGGTTAATTTTCTGAATTAAAGTCTTTTTAAATTCAGAGACGAGGAAAACTCCCAAAAGATCATCGGACGGTCGAAAATCGTGTGATTCGAGGATAAATTTCTCGAAAAGCCATCATCATTGAACGCGCAAGCTGGTACAAAATCTTGTGCTCACATCAGTACAATCTTCAGCTGAGCCTCAATATCAAGAAGCTTGAAAGGATTCGATACTCTTGGAAGTGTAATCTATGTCTTTTCCGTCCAGCTCTCCCATTCTGAGTAGCATGTCCACCTTCTTTGTCAGATCTTCTAGCTTTGTTTTAATAATGTTCAGCTTCTTGTGGAGTGACATTCCGGTCTCAAGGCAGAGGGATTCTATTAGAGGCGCACTAGGCATAGGCATGTCTAGAAATATCTTTCCCATCTTGGATACTAGAAACTTCTGAGAAGAGGAAACTTTCTTCGTGATGTGATCACTGATTTCTCGCTGAATGGTGTCCATCTTACTATGGATCGGATCAAGATCAATAATAGGGGCCTCATCTAGCTTCTTAGAGATATCCTTGAGGAGCTTGAGGACTTCATCTTGTTTATTATCATGCACAAGTAAGAACTAAGACTCGGATTCCACCAGCTTCGCTATGCTGTAGCTCACATCCTTTGTAGATGTTACCTCCTTCGAGACTTCCTCAATCTTACGATCGGTTAGCCTCTTTATTTTATCCTGCTTCTTACCGAGCTCATGGATCTGTGTCACTTGAGTAGCCATATTGGTACTCAAGAGACTCAACTGCTTAGTAGTTGCATCTACACTACCCTTTATCTTTCCTACGACAGCATTCACTATCAAAGTAGACGTGGGGATAGTTGTAGTAGCTGCCCCAAGCTGAGCTGCAGAGTCCATTAACCCATTCAGGATTAGGACCATTTTATCTATCAGGCTTCTGGCACTCCCTTTTGCCTAGTGATTTAGAATAACCAAAAAACTGCATTGGATCCTCTCAAACTCCTCGAAGTATAGACAATCTCTAGGCACACTTGTGTGTGGTCCGAATTCAGGCAAATTCACCTTAGGCCCGGATAAAAAGTCCATTTTTGAGCAAGTAGCTTTTTACCTACTGCTCCATCTAAGTCAGCATCAATCCTGAGCACAGGAAATTGCTTTCTAGCTAGCTCACGAATCTGTTCCAGGAAAGATGTATCAGCCATTGCTGGCTTGCTGCTAGGTTCAGGTGTGTCACTGGCTGTAAAATTTACCTTGGCATTCTGACCACTTGCTTTTTCCTGTTAACTGAAGTTCTCAATGTTAGGAACTTCCCTAACCAGAGGGTTTAAGGTGGTTATGGATAGGTTTGAAAAAGGGGTAGGTTGAGAGACATGTGCAGTTGAGAAATTTTGTTTGAGTGGAATATAAGGTATAATGGCTCTTGAAGAAATGTTGGTTTGTTGAGAATGTACAGGAGAAGGTGGAGGTGAAGAAAAAGAATCTTGGGTATTGACAGGTGAAGAAATGTGAATTGGGGAATGTACAGAGTTAGAATTAGAAGGTGAAGAATTTTCAAGAGAAGGGTTTGAATGAATTAAAATAGGAGAAGGAGGGGTAGGTTTTTGAGGAACCTCTAGGTTGGTTGTTAGATCCAAGGATGGATCAGCTTGAGGTTGCTCATGCTAAAAAGAAGGCTCCTCAACATGAGTAAAATTGGGAGTGGGGATGTTGGCATCTTGAGGAACAGACTCCTCAGAAATCTGGATGAAGGTTTCTCCAGTATCCTCCTCACTACTTACCACCTGCACATTTTTCTACAGAAGCCTTGTGGTAGCATATCTCTTACACTAAGTGCCCTTAAGCTTGGCAAATACATCTTGAATATTCTCAGCAATGTTGGAAACATCCTTGTCCTCTTCCTTCGACTTCTTATCCTCGCCCTGCTCCTCAGTATCTTCTGAGAAGACCCTTTTGCACTTCCTATGGTGCAGGGACTCATTGGCCTCAGCCTCTATCTCCTGAGCCTCAGCTTATTGTTCAGCTAATAGCTTAGCCTCCATCTCCCTTTGTGTGCGGGTTTGGCTTGCATCTGCCTCCAAAATACATCAACAGTACATCATTAAAGCCCTTAATTGTATACAAGTGATTGCAGAAGGCTCTAATGAGTATTGAGATAGCGGAACCCTCCATCTTCAGATATGTGCTGAGGTGTTGTTGCTTGATAACCCGATGCATAGTCTTGTTTAGTAATAGCCCCTCATAGTTAACCTCATAAACTGGACTGAAATCCAAGTTCTCCTCCCATTTGATTTTATCAAGACGATTTCCTGCCTCTAGAGTTATCTTCTCCGTCTTTCCTTGGTTGTTCACCATAATCTTCATAGGGGTGGTATCCATGATTCTAAAAGTGGTTTTGGTTCTCACCATTATAAAGATTTTTGAGAGAGTTTTAAAAGAAGAAGAAATTAGGGTTCGTATGCTCTGAAGACTCAAATTCGCAGAAAGCAAGCGACCCATTTCCTTAAACTGTTAAACTTATATAGATGATCTTAGCTCTCTCCTGATACGTGTCACGATCTCAGCTTCTGATTGAAAAGGATCACTATGATTGACATCTAATAAACCGCCTCACTAAAATGCTAAGTTTTGATGAAAACGGTTCCAATTCAAGTGTGAGTATTTTGAAAACATAGAGGTTTAAATTTTAACCATGAACAGTAACTCACGTCATTTCTTCAAAACTTGATAGTGTCATCCATGTGTCATCTCATGCTTAATCTCCATCACATAGCCAAATTTTTTAGATTTTCATCCTTCTTCTTCATCGCAGATTCGCCATACCAATCAATTGCCTCAGTACACAGAATTGTTCCTTTTGCAATGGCTTGGTGAAGATATCAGCATGTTGTTCCTCTGATGGAACATATTCCAGCTTGACATCTAGTCATAGCATATGATCTCTAATGAAGTGATGCCTTATGTTGACATGCTTCATTCTCCCATGCTGAATTGGATTCTTAGATAAGTCAATTGCACTCTCGTTATCACTCATAACTTTGAGATAATCAGATTTGTGCGATAATGTTCCAGTTGCTGCTTTATCCAAAGCAATTGTGCTATGCAACTTCCTGCTATCATGTACTCAGCTTCAGTTGTACTCAGTGCGATGGAAGTTTGCTTCTTACTATACCAAGAGGCAAGACACTCTCCAAGAAATGACATCCTCTTGTTATACTCTTCCTATCGAGTTTATCTCTTCCATAATCAGCATCTGTGAATCCCCTAGGAGTGAAATCCGAAATACTAGGATACCATAAACCTGCTTTAATTGAGCTTTGCAAGTACTTGAGAATCCTCTTCACAGCTACTAAGTGAGATTCTCTAGGATCAGCTTGATTACAAGAACAGTAGCACACAGCATACTATATGTCTGGCCTACTAGCTATGAGATAAAGAAGAGAATCGATAATTCCTCTGTAGAACTTACTATCTACTGATTTACCAGCTTCATCTTTACTCAAAATAGTATCTATGGCCATATGAGTGGAAAATGGCATCGAATTTTCAATATCAAATTTCTTCAGGACTTCTTTTACATACTTTGATTGGCTTATGAAAATTCCATCCTTAGTTTGCTTGATTTGAAGACCAACAAAGAAATTGAGCTCTCCCATCATAGACATTTCGAACTCACACTCCATCTGCTCGCTAAATTCCTTGCATAACTTCTCATCAATTTCTCCAAATATAATATCACCAACGTATATTTAGACCAGCAACACATCTTCTTTCCTTCGCCTGATAAACAGAGTTGTATCTGCTATCCCTCTTTCATAGCCTTTGCTGATTAAGAAATTGGTCAGCATCTCATACCAAGCTCTTGGAGCCTGCTTCAATCCATAAAGAGCTTTCTTCGGTTTGAAGACATGATTAGGATTCTTTTCAACTTCAAAGCCTGAAGGCAGGTGAACATAAACTTCTTCTTGAATGAATCCATTCAGGAAAGTGCTTTTGACATCCATTTGAAATAATTTGAAGTTCATATGAGATGCGAAAGCACAAAGGATTTGAATGGCTTTGAGCTAGGCTACTGGAGTATAGGTTTCATTATAGTCGATTCCTTCTTACTGATTGTGGCCTTGTTCTTGACAATAACGCCATCTTCATCTAACTTGTTCTTGAAAACCCATTGGGTGCCGATAATTGATTTCCCTTTAGGCTTAGGAACTAGATCACAAAAATCATTAAGCTTTAACTAATCTAATTCCTCTTGCATCACGATCATCCAATAATCATCTCCTTCTGCATCTTCAAACTTCTTAGGTTCGATCAATGAAATGAAGGCTGGATGACTCATCATCCGACTAAGCTTGCCTAACATCATCATAGGATTATAAACTTCATCAACTATGCTATCTAGCGGATGGTTGTGATGAACTAGATCCTAAACATCATTGCTCTTGAACTGATCTAATTCCTCTTACATTGCGATCATCCAATAATCATCTCCTTTTGCATCTTCAAACTTCTTGGGTTCGATCAATAAAATGATGGCTGGATGACTCATCATCCGACTGAGCTGGCCTCGCGTCATCATAAGATTATGAACATCATCAACTATATTATCTTGCTGATGGTTCTGATGAACTCTAATCTCTCTTGGATGACTCAGGTCAACTGCTGGAGGATTGACAACTGGATGGGGTGGAGATGATCTTTGCCATCGTTGAAGTTGATAGAAAGATCTTCATTATCATCTTTGGCTTCCTCAACTGGGGGCTCCTATGCTGAGTTGGGTAGCACAGCTTATGGCATACTAAGTTGATTTGAAAATTAAGGAACTCCTTCGTCTTAATCAGAGGGATGTCTTTCTGCAATGTTAGTTTCATCGAAATCTACATGCATAGACTCCTCTAAAAGGCCGTTATGTTTGACATATATTCTATATTCCATACTGTTAATTAAGAATCCCAAAAAGATACCTTCATCAGACTTAGGATCAAACTTTCCTAATTGCTCTTTGGTGTTACGAATATAGCACTTACAGCCAAACAATCTGAGATGACCAATCTTAGGCGTGTGCCCTCGCCAAAGCTCATGGGGTGTTTTCTCAAGAATTGGGAAAATTAGAACCTTATTCAAGATATAACAAACTATGTTAACCGCTTCTCCCCAAAATTACTTTGGTAGATTGTTATCACTCAGCATGGATCGAGCCATCTCAACTATCATTCTATTCTTCCTTTCTACAACCCCATTTTGTTGAGGGATATGAGGAGAAGAGAAGTTGTGGTTAATTCCATGCGCTGAACAAAATTCTTTGAAATGGAAATTCTCGAATTCACATCCATGATCACTTCGGATTCAATAGATTTTATCTCCAGTTTCGTTCATTATCCGTTTATCGAGCTTGATAAAAGATTCATAAGTCTCGTCTTTGCTACTCAGCAAAACTACCCATGTGAATCTCGTGAAGTCATCTACTACCACCAATGAGTACCTCTTACTACCTAAACTCATAAGCTAAACTGGTCCGAAAAGATCAAGGTGGAGTAACTCCAATGGTCGCTTAGTTACTACGTGATCTATTAATCTAAAAGATTTCTTAACTTTCTTACCATGTTGATAAGAAGAGCATAGTTTATCCTTTTCAAAGCTGATATTGGGTAAACCCACAACTAATTACTTTTTTACCAGTTTAGATAGAATGTTCATATTAATATAACCCAATCTTCTATACCGAAACCACGAATTATCCTCCTTGGATATAATATAAATGTTAGTGGAGCCAGGGGATAAATCAATCATACAAACATTATTGATCCTGGGAGCAAAGAGTATAGTTGAGTCAGTCTTACAGTCAATTACTAAGCATCCTGCTTTGTCAAACATAAACTTCTTGCCCTTTTCACAGAGCTGGGCTACGCTAAGTAGATTGAACTTCAGACCTTTGACCAGAGAAACCTCTTCGATTGAAGGAAAGACACCAACAGTGCCATAGCCTACAATCTTGCCTTTCTGGTTATCCTCAAAAATGACACTTCCATTTCTTTTGCACTCCAATGAGATGAACTAGCTTTCATCTACCATCATATACCTTGAGAATCCACTATCCAATACCACATTCGAGTGTCATCAGCAGATCTAAAGCTCACTTGCAAAACAATCACATTTTCTTAGGTACCCATGCTTTCGAGCTGTGTCCTCCTTTGTTAGCAGCGCTTATGTTTGACCAATCGTTCTCGTCATAATAATCATTTTTATACAAACAAAGAACTGTGGCATGTCTATCTTTCCTACAAAAACTGCACACCATTTTTGGTTTGGGCTAGCTCACTTTCTTCTATTTAGAGGAATTTTTCCTCTTAGAATTGCAAGTTTGGTTACTCTGAGTTTGATTGTTGGCTGGAGGAGGAATCTCTTTCTTCTTTAAAGCTGTTATCTCAATAGTCAACTCATCTAATTGCTTAGTGAGCTTACTGATAGAACATTCTTGATACTCATCTTTTTCTTAAAGAAAGCGGATATCAAGCGATAAAGAAGCATTAGTATCTTTTAAATCATCACTTCTCCTCACTATCTCTTTGATGTTTTTCATTGACTTATTAGTCAGTTTCATGACATCAAAGATAGCTTGGGAAAATTCTTCAATTGATAAAGGAAGTTCAAAATGTAACTCAGTTTGAGGAGCTTTTCCTTTATCACGCTCAGCTTCAGAGTTGACAGTGGTATGATCTCTACCGGAGGTAGATGCTGAGCCTTTGCCTCTATTCTCTATGGCCATCAAGTAGAGGTTGGCCGAATTTGTAGCTTCTTCATCAGATGATGAAGATTATTCTGAGTTACTCCAAGTGGCAGCAAGTACCTCTTTTTTCTTACAGACCCTCTTCTTAAACCTATCCTTCTTCACCTTTAGACAGCTTGACTGGATGTGGCCTTTCTCTTCACACCCGAAGCACTTCATATCTTTGCTATGCTCCTTCTTCGATCCTTCCTCAGCTCCACGCCGGTGCTGAGTTAACTTGATTTTAGAGGGAAACTTCTTCTTGCTGTTGATTTTCCAATCCTTCTTAATGAAACGTTTGAAACGCCTGGTCAGAAGGGTCAATTTCTCATTAGAGTCGCAGCTAGTGTACTCATCAGATGAATCTACTTTAAGGACAATGGCTTTGCCCTCCTTGCCTCGATTCCTCTTGGAGTCATCTGAGTATTTTCTCAAAGACATATCATGAGTTAGCAAGGTGCTTATCAGCTCATCATAGCTATAGGTCTTAAGATCATGAGCCTCCTCGATAGTGCTCTTCTTGGAATCCCACTCTACTGTAAGAGTGCGGAGAATCTTCTTCACGAGATCCTCCTCGTTGAACTCCTTTCCAAGTCTCTTCAGTTCATAAACAATGTTAATGAACCTGGTATTCATACTCTGAATACCCTCGCTAGCACCCATCGAGAACATCTCATACTCTCTCAGCATGAGATTGATCTTTGACTCCTTGACCTTGTCGGTCCCCTCATAGGTAATCTCCAGTTTCTTCCATATTTCCTATGTTGTTTCACATCCTGAGACCCTGTTGAACTCAGTAAGATCTGACGCACAGTGTAAGTAATTAATCGCTATGGCATTCTCTTTGAGAAGCCTTAGGTCATCATCGTCATAGTCCCCTAGATCTAAACCGTTCCTCACAATAGTGGGAACTCTAGGACCAAGCTCAATTGTGAGCCAAGCCTGCATGCTTTATGATTGGATGAAATTTTTCATTCTATTTTTCCAAAAAGTATAATGATTACGATCAAATAGAGGTGGTCTTGTAATAGACATTCCCTCTTTAAGGAGAACTGCCTGATGAGAACCGGAACCATAGTTGTTGTAAGCCATTTATGAATCTTACTCAAAGATGATTAGTCTAAAAGTTGAGCAACTACTTTGATACCACTTGTTGGTCCGTAAATAGGCTATAAACAACAGCAGAGGGGGGATGAAAGCGTTATCTTAGTTACTTTTAAGTTTTTCAAAAATCTTTCACTAAGTTCTATTTTTATATGTGTGCTGAGTGTGATATAAAAACTTATAAACTGCTCAGCTTTGCTGTCATAGTTTATCTTCAATCTTTAGCTGAGTAAGAGCACTCAGCACAGATCGGATAACAATCAAGAATGCGAATAAGAGAGGGATGAATGAGCAATTCGCTGATAAAGCTAAATGCTTAGAGTTAGAACGTCAACACTTGAGATTTATCCTGGTTCGGCCCCTAGCCTACCTCCAGTCCCCGGATACCATCTCCAAGCTTTAATCCACTAGTGATTCATTCCTTCATTAGGCAGAGAAGCCTTTACAGCGGGTAGACACAATTACAAAAAGTACCTTCCTTTCTAATTACTGCTCAACTCAGTTTAGGTACCCTTCCCAAACTAACACTCAGATTAATATAAAATTTATAAACTAAATTCAACTTATGGAAACATTAAATCCTTACAATGTTAATCTAAGCTATTTCTCTCTATTACAAACTGATAAAACCTTTGTTGTTTGCTGATTACTTGCAATGGAATTTCTTTGGAAGCTAGAGTAATTTGCTCAACGTTTTAGCTCTTAAGAAATTCGAGGTGATTCACCAAGTTTGAACATCTGCCCTAGTCTTCTATTTATACTTTGAAACTTTGAGAAGTAACTGTTACAAACTTTACGAGATCACTGATCTTCAATTTCTCATCTCTTTTAATCTTTCGAATCTTCCCGTTGGAGACAGATTCCAGGACTTTTTAGAGATAGGAATTTGAACTTTGAGGCACGATAAAATTCCATTGACAAATTCTCATTTTTCTTCAAGTAATATGGATCTAAGAGAGGCGTGCTATATTACAACGTGGAGTCTTCCCATTGGATGACCTTGCTGACATTGGTAGAATCGCGCGGAGACACTTGAGACACGGTGCATAATAGAAATTCCTTTTACTTAGACTGTAGCGGGGAATCTCTGATAGCCATACTGATATTTTTTACGTTTTGAGGACCACAAGAATCTTTCTTAATTTCAGCACCTTTTGCCTTGAAAAGCACTAAAAGAATATTCCGCTCCATTACAGACAAAGTTAGTAGCATGTATCATTACATCTGTATGTGTCAAATAAAACATGCTTTTAAATAGATAAAAGCAGAGGCTCAGCACGAGCTAAGTGACGTAATTCTAAACTATGTAGTACTTAGCATAGACTTAGCTTTTCTTATCTAAGTTATAACTTAATTAATCATCCAGCAATACTTAGTTATTCTCCCTTGAATAAACTCAAGCTAGCTTTATTAATTTAGAGTCTACTTAGTATTCAATTAATTTTACTACCCTAGTCAGCTTGCTATTTCCAAAACTACTTAGTACTGTGAAGTACTATTAACTTAGGTTCTACATTTATCTACAAGCAAATATTAGCCAACCACAAAATGCCTCTCAAAGAGACAAAGACTGTCCTACAACTCATGAACCATTCTTTTGTCTACTCGAAGGGAATCTTGGAAGATATAATTGTTAAGGTAAATGATTTTTTTGTTTTTCCAAATGACTTTTATGTTCTTGATATGTGTGATGTAGATAAGAAGGGAAGCAAAAATTTACTGCTAGGGAGACCATTCTTGAGCATTGCAAAGACCAAGATTGATGTACAAAATGGATCTCTATTGATAGAATTCAATGGAGAGATGGTCATATTCAACGTTTATGATGCTATGAAGACCCCAACAGAATACTCAAGTCTTTGTAGCATTGATAGCCTTGATCCCATTATACAATAGATATTTGAAATAAATATCTCTGATGAATATTTGGTCGGCTTAAGCAAGACTCTTCACACAAAGAGTCCCGATGACACATGCTTCAATGAGAAGTGGAAGAAACGATTCTCAACCTTAACATACTTCCACACATGGAGAGACCGGGATATAAATTTGTTCTTCCCACGTTCAAGAAACGCATGCCTTCCATCACTCAACACCAGATCTTGAACTAAAGAGTTTTCCCACTCATCCCAAGTACACTTACTTGGGAGATAAGACACTCTCGGTGATAATTTCAAGTAAGTTTGATCCCAACAAAGAGAAATAATTGGTCTCTTTACTCATACTACACAAAGAAGTAATTGGATGGACTATCATTGACAATTAAGGGATCAGCCCCACCACTTGTATGCAAAAAATCAACTTGGAGAAAGATATAAAGACCTATTGCCAACTGCAAAGGAAACTCAACCCACTCATGATGGAAGTTGTCAAGAAAGAAGTGATCAAGCTTATGGAGGCTAACCTAATTTACCCCATTTCTAATGGTGAATGGGTTAGCCCAGTTTAAGTAGTTCCCAAGAAGATAAGGATTATGATAATTGAAAATGAAGTAGGATTATTGGTTTCAATGAGAGTGTAGAATGGATGGAGAGTCTGTATAGACTATAGGAAGCTCAACATTGTTACTAAAAAAGACCATTTCCCACTCCCATTCATTGATCAAATGCTAGAGAGATTGGTAGGAAAGTCTCATTACAGTTGTCTTGATGGAATGTCAGGATTTTATCAGATCCTGATAGCACCAGAAGACTAGGAGAAGACCAAGTTCACATGTCTTTCGGTTTTTCTAATGCTCCTGTGACCTCCCAACGATGTATGTAAGTATCTTTTCTGATTATGTAGGGAACATCATTGAAGTCTTCATGGATGACTTTATCGTGTATGGAGATTCGTTAATAGCATGCCTAAACAACATTGGTAAGATCCTTAAACATTGTATTGAGTCTAACTTGGTACTTAGCTATGAGAAATTCTATTTTATGGTAGATCAAGGTATGCTTTTAGGTCATGTTGTTTCAAAAAAAAGGGGATTGAGGTAAACAAAGCTAAAATTGATATTATCCTGTCTTTACCTTACCCTACTTCTATGAAAGAAGTTAGGTCTTTTCTTGGCCATGCTAGTTTTTATCACAGGTTCATTAAGAACTTCTCAAAGATCATGGATTCCATATACCAACTACTTCAAAAAGAAGTTGACTTTGATTTTCGAGATCCTTGTAAGAGAGCCTTTGACATGATGAAGGAAAAGCTAGTCTTTGTACCAATTCTTCAACCAGCAAATTGGGACTACCCCTTCGAGATCATGTGTGATACAAGTGACAAGGCAATGGGAGCATTTTTGAGATAACGATTGGCAAGGAACCTCATGTCATATATTATACCTCTAGAAGTCTCGATGCAGCTCAAATGAACTACACCAATGAACTACACCACTATCGAAAAGGAGCTCCTTGTAATCATTTTTATTTTTGAAAAATTCTGTTCTTACCTTCTATGTTTAAAAGCCATTGTATATTGAAATCATGCAATGTTATGCAACTTTGCTGGTCCTAAACAGCTTAATAAAAACAGAAGAGGGGGGTGAATGCATTTCTTGATTCTTTTTAAGATTTATAAAGTTCTTTTACCAAGTTTAGTTATTAGATGCGTGTTGAGTGAAACTACGTTGTGCTGAGTCTAAAAATTATAAATTGCTTAGCTTCTCTTGCATAGTTTATCTTCAATCTCTTTTTGAGTACTTCACTTAGCTCATAATGGTTTTTCAAGCAAAACTTTGAAATGCGAGTGAATGATGAATGAGATAAACACAGTAAAGACGAGCGAGTAAGGTTAGAATGATTAAACCTAAGATTTATCCTATTTCATCCCCTATCCTACCTTTAGTCATCAGATTCTTTTCCGAGCTTTAATCCACTAGTGTTTCTTTCCTTCCTTAGGCGAAGAAGCCTTTACAGTGGGTAGACAATATTACATAAAGTACCCTACTTTTTAACTACCTCTTAAACACAATTTAGGTACCCTTCCTAAAATATCACTCAGATTTCATAACAGATAATATGAATAGAGGATTTCAACTTATAAAAATGTTGAATCCTTTACAAGGTTAAATCTTAAGTGATATCTCTCTATTACAAACTAATTTGAACGATTTGTGTTTGCCTGATTGCTTGAATTGGAATTGATGAAAGTTGTGATCAATTGAATAGAGTTTCAACTCTTGAAGAAATTCGAGGTGATTCACCAAGTTTGAATGTCTACTTCAATCTTCTATTTATAGTTGAAGATCTTGGAAGTAGTTGTTGCAAACTTCTCATCCTGACAGCTTACTCAATTTCTCTTCTCTTCAAATCATTCAAAATTTCCCATTTGAAACAAATTTCAGAATGTTTAGAGACAGAGATTTCAAATGTTGAAGTGCGGGATTAATTCATTAATCCAAAGTGTCAAAAACTCATTTATCTTCGAGCAATCCAATCTGGTAGAGAGGCGCGCAAGATGCAACGTGGATTTCTATGAATGGTTGACTTGTTGACGTTGCAAAATTGCACAGAGACACTAAGAAGCGGTGCATGTCAGAGGATTCCTTTTTATCTTTGACTTTAGTGAGGATTCCCCAACATTCCGTACTAACACCTTTTGTCTGTGAGGTCCACTTGAATATCTTCTTTAATTTTAGTGCCTTTTATCTTGAAAAGCATCAAAGGGAATATAGTGTCTCTCATAGAATACGTTAAATGCATATGTGTCAAATATTTCTTTAAGTTTCAAAAACTACTCAGCTTTTATAAATAAAAGCTAACTCAGATTCGCTAAGTCTATATCTTTACAAACTACGTAATACTAGGCTGACTCAGCTTTTCTTACTCTAAGCCATAACTTAACTAATCACTCCGTAAATGGAGTTGTTTTCCCTTAAACAACTTTAAGTAAACTTGATTATTAAGAGTCTACTTAGTACTCAATTAATTTCACTATCCTAGTCAATTTGTTATTTCCAAAATGTTTTAAGTGCTGTGAAGTACTATTAACTTGGGTTCAACAATCTCCCCCATTTTGGAATAGATAACAAACTTGGTAATAGAAAATATTAATTAAAAAATAGTTTAAAGATATAGAAATACCTAGAAAGTGATGTAAGACTCCCCCATGCTGAGTGAACTCCTTAGTTAGTTTGGTCTCCCTCATACTGAGTGGATTTTCTTCAACTAGCTCAGCTCCCCCATACTAGGAATTTTCTTTGATTTAGGACTTTGTCTTACTTCAGCTTTTCTTTAAGGTTGGTCTTTTGTATGTATTCCTGCATCAATTCATAAGCAGAAACAAACATACATACTAAGTAAAATAATATGTTAAGAAGCTCTTAACTTGATAGGGCAAAACATGTAATTTTCATTAAAAATAAAAAAGTACTTAGTCAGTCCATAGATAGTGTTCTGAACTAAGATTATAATGAAGTCCTATCTATTACAAGATTTGGCCTATTACAAGATTTTGCCTATACTAAAATTACCAAATTTGCGCTAATGAGAAGAAGAAAGTTGTCCAGAGCTTTTCAGTTGATTAGATGATAGAGCTGACAGATTTTGATAATGATGTTGTTGATGCTAAGGATGATTTGGCAAAGAAAACTTATTAAGATTCGCAGTTCAAGTTGCATCTTCAGCTACCTTCTCCCCCTTCATTATCTAGTCTTTCATGATTGCTCAAAACAGACATTAAAGGAGTCCAAAGAAAACTAGAAATCCTCCTGCCTACTAATTATAAGCAACAAAATCTCTTATTCCAGCATCCATATTCCCTTGGTCATTAAGAAGTCTTGATCATTCAGCTCATTAAGAAGCAAGTGATGGCATCTAGAAAGATGTGTGATCTAATCGAATCCTTGGCATGCTAATTGTTGAAAGCACTGCAACAGAGCTCTAAGTCTGTAGAACATAATGCAATCTTCAAATTTTCTTCCATGTCTAAGATCCTTGGGAAAATAGATAATGTAGACCTTGTGTTGAAGTTAATAACCTTAGCATCATATATTCTAGTAGTCACCAATTGGTTCACATTCTTCTATAGATCTTTTATCTTGACCTTGAGCACATTCAGCTTTTTGTGCATTAAGAGACCATTTTCAAGATCTATTGACTCAATGGGCTATGGGAAAAGTTTACTCATGGCCTCAAAAATAGCTTTCTAAGCCTTCTTGATAGAGTCACCCATGTTGTTGTTGACCTCTTTACAAACAGCATCAAACTTATCTGCGTGAGATTCAATGTTCATCACGGGATGCTTATTAGCTTTCTTGGAAGCAGCATCAACTATCTTGATTACTCATCCAGCTTGTTATCATAATTTACCATGAGCTTGGACATGCTCTCCAACAACTTCTCCATGCTATACCCAATGTACTTTGTCATCTCGACTTCTTTTAGCACATCATCTATCTTTCGGTCTATGCTCTTCTTTATTTTGGCCTTCTCTTCGCCAAACTTGTGAAACTGTGTAGCTTGAGTTTACAAAGTGGTACTCAACCTACTCAGCTGCTCAACAGCATCATCTACACTACCCTTTATTTTCCTTGCCACTACATCAGTGGGAGTAGTAGAAGTGGGGATAGATGTAACGGTTGCGTTGAGTTGAGTCATAGAATCAGATAAGCTGGTTAAGATTAGAGCCATCTTATCCACCAGGCTTTTAGCACTTTCCTTCGCTAAGTGGTTATGAATCATAAACAAACTACCTTGAATCTTTTCAAACTCCTGAAAGTAGATAAATTCAAAGGGTAAGCTTGAGTGTTCATAGAACTCAAGTAGCTTAGCCTTTGGCTTAGTGGATAAGTCTGTTAAGTCCTGGCTAGTAACAATTTGCTTGCTGTCCAATCCAACTCAACATCAGACTTGAGCCCTAGGAATTTCTTCTTGTTAACTCTCTTATCTATATCAAGATGGCTGAATCAGCCAGGTCCTCTTGGACTGGCTTGCTATTGGATTTAGATAATTCATTAGCTGTAAAATTTGCCTTAGTACCATCATCACTTGCTTTTCCATGTTGAGCGAAGTTCTCAACGTTAGGAACTTCTCTAACCAGAGGGGTTAGAGGGGTAGAGGATGGGTTTGAAGAAATGGTTGGTTTAGGAATATGTACAATTGAAGAAGTGAAGGTTTAGTTTTTACAGGAGATGGGATTATTGCAATTTAGATGTTTGGTGAAGGAGAAAAAGTGGTGTTTTGATTGTGGAGAGGAGAAGAATGTGGGGAAAATAAATCTTGAGTATTGTTAGAAGAAGAATTTATAGTTTTAGGAAGTGGAGGATTTATAAAAGGAATTTCAGTATCTACGGGAATAGAAATTGAGGGATTTACAAGAATAGGATTTAAGGGATGTACAAGAGAAGAAGTTTTAGGATTTACAAAAGAAATAGGGGAAGGATTTAAAAGTTCCTTTAGATTAGCTGTTTGACCCAAGGATGGGTTAGCTTGAAGTATTTTAGACTGATTAGGAAGGGTCTCAGTCTATATGAAATAAAAGTGTGGGAATGTAGGGACCAGGAAGATCGAATTCTTCCTGATTAAGGGTTTGGGTTTCTCTAGCATCCTCCTCGCTGCTCACCACTTGGACATTTTTCATTAATGGTCTATTGGTGGTAGTGCGCTTGCGCTGTGTCCCCTTAGCTTTGGTAATTACTTCCTCCACATGGGTAGTAACACCAGGACTTATTGTTTCAGAGTCATCTTTGCTCTTTTTGGAGTTCCCTTGGCCTGCACTTTCTTCAGTGATATCTAGTTTACGCTTTCTCTAGTGCAAGGTCACCTCTGCCTCCATGGTATCTTCTTCTTCCTCTACTTGCTGCCTCGCCTCAACTTCCCTTTGAGTGCAAGTTTTAGCTTTCATCTGCCTTCATTGTCTAGCAGGGGCTTGCGCAAGCGTATTTCTTACCCTTATTTTGTTGGGCTCTTCTTGGCCCTTGATGAGGTGGCCTTGGGTTTTGGGGATGATGTAGTAGATTTTGTGGAAAGAGGTTCCAACTTAGTTGAGAGAGGAACATTATCACTGGTTTCTTCAATGCTTTCAAAGTCCACCATGAAGCTGTCCTCATCTTCCTTCGCTATACTAGCAGGGAATACTGTCAATACAGCCTTAGCCTTTTGTTTAGTGTCTTAGGCCTTGGTATACCTAGTATGCACCTGGTCATGTTATAGCTTGCTGAAGTGCATCATTCTAAGGGTCTTCTTGACACGGATGAAAGTTTCCCCCAGACCTCCAACATAGGACGAGATGTCCACCTTTACTACCTTCATCAAGGTGGTCATCAAATACCCAAAGTGGTAGACGGTAGTAATCTTTGTCAAGTGATGAAGGATCATCACAAGCAATTTCAATTGCTTACCCTATACCATATCTCCAATTCGAGGACGTTTCAAATCCAAAAATAAATTTTCTTAGAATTGACCAAATTTTTTGGATTCAAACGTTTAAAAAGAAAGTGTATCATGCAAGAATCAACTATTAATTTGATTGGTAGATCACACATCTTTTGAAGTAGGTACAACTAGAGAGGGATCCTGTCTTAGGAAGCAATAGCTTCACCACTAGCTCATGGCAAGCTCTAGTTACTCAACTCATTCCTGAAGCTGAGATTTCCCCAAATACATAATCAGTTTGCAATTCCCAATCTTTAGGGATTTCCACGACTTCTTCATCTCCCGTTCTCTGAAGTTGAGCGCCCTTATTTGGCATGTTTAAGATACTCCAAATCAACCTCGAGTAGATGAGGTGAGAGTTCCCTTCTAACTCTAATCAAGCCAACAATGGTTGAACCTTCCATCTGTGGAAACTGACTTAGTCCCTACTACTTGATCACCTTATGAAGGATCTTATTCCTAATCAAGCCTTCATAATAAACTTCATAGACTGGGCCAAAGTCTAAATTATAGCCTTAGTTCACCTTTGTAAAGACCGTTTTAGAGGGGAACGTAATCTTTTCTTACTTTCCTTCAGCATTAACATAAAGACTTCTTTTTATGTTACCTTGAAGGACAAAGGTGGATTTGGTTCTCACCATTTTAGAAAGTAGGGAATTTGGGAGAAAGAGAATTAGGGTTCTTTTGTAGATTTTAATGCTTAGAATTCAAGGATGCAAGTAACCTCTCTCTCTTTCAGTCTTCAGCTTTTATAGACCTCTTCAACTTGCATTGACACGTGGCACTCTCGCAACGAAGGATGAAAATAAATGTTGAGATTAACACTTGATTCACCGACTTAATAAAATGGTGAGTTTAACAGTGGACGATTCCAATTCAAAAACACGTCTTTTAAAAAATGTGGGTTTTGATTTTTAATCGTGAAACTGATTCTCACAGTGTTACTCTAAAATATAAATGGTGTTAGACACGTGTTACTTCATTCGGTTAAGTTAACATATAATTTTCAACACTTAGCCAAATTTCTTGATTTTTCCTTCACATGGGGTTCGCCATTCCAATAAGCTACCTTAGATTAATGAACTACTCCCTGGGCAATGGTGAACATGTAAGCTCGCTACTCCTCAAAAGGAACATACTCTAGTTTGACATCTCCCCTTAGCACATAATCCATTATGAAGTGATGTCATATATTGACATGCTTCATCTTGCCATGTTGAACAAGATTTTTGGATAGGTCAATTGTGCTCTTGTTATCACAAATGACTCTGAGGCATTTCAAATTTATACCATAATCTTCCAGTTGGTGCTTAATCCATAGCAGTTATGCTACTTAACTTCCTGTTGCCATGTACTCAACTTCAGCAGTACTCAATGCAACAGAATTTTACTTCTTACTATACCATGTGACAAGGCATTCTTCAAGGAAATAACATCCACCTGTGGTGCTTTTCCTATCGAGTTTATCTCTTTTATAGTCAGCCTATGTGAATCTTCTTGGAGTGAAATCAATACTGTTAGGATACCACAGACCTACATCAAGACAGCCTTGCAAATATTGGAGAACTCTCTTAAAGTTGCCAAATGAGATTCTCTGGGGTCAGCTTGATAACGAGCATAATAGCACACAACATATTGAACATCAGGCCTACTAGCTATAAGATAAAGAAGAGAACAGATGATTCCTCTGTAGAACTTGTTATCTATTGGTTTACCAGCTTCATCCTTACTTAAGATAGTATCAGTGGCCATGGAAGTGGACATTGGCTTCAAATGCTCCATATGAAACTTCTTTAGAACTTCTTTGGAATGCTTTGCTTGGTTAATGAAGATTCCATCTTTACTCTACTTGATTTGAAGTCTAAGGAAGAAATTAAGCTCTCCCATCATTGAAATTTCAAACTCGCTCTTCATTTGCTTACTGAACTATTTGCATAACTTCTCATTAGTTACTCCAAAAATGATGTCATCAACATAGATTTGGGCTAGCAACACATCTTCCTTTCTTCGCCAGATAAACAATCGTATATGCTTTCCCTCTTTTATAACCATTACTGATAAGGAAATTGGTCAGCCTCTCATACCAAGCTCTTGGAGCTTGCTTCATTCCATAGAGAGCTTTCTTTAGTTTGAAGACATGCTCAATTTGAAGACATGCTCAGGATTATTTGGATCTTTAAATCCTAAAGGTTGGCAAACATAAACTTCCTCTTGAATGAATCCATTTAGGAATGTGCTCTTTACATCCATTTAAAATAACTTAAAGTGCATATGAGATGAAAAAGCACACGGGATTCGAATAGCCTCAAGCGATCTACAGGAGCATAAGTTTCATCATAATCAATACTGATTGTAACCTTGAGAGATATGCCTGACCTTATTAACCTTGAGAGATATGCCTGACCTTATTCCTAAAATAATGCCATCTTCATCATGCTTATTCTTGAAAACCCATTTGGTGTCAATGATTGATTTTCCTTTAGGTTTAGGAACTAGATCCAAAATATTATTATGCTTGAACTGAACTGATCTAGCTCCTCTTGCATTGCGATCATAAAATAGTCATCTCCTTCTGCATCCTCAAACTTCTTGGGTTCAATCAATGAGATGAAAGTTGAATGGCTCATCAATTTGCTAAATTGACCTTGCATCATCACTGGATTATGAACTTCATCAACAATGTTGTCAAGTGGATGGTTACGATGAGTTCTAATCTCCTTTGGGAGATTCGGATGTATAATTGAAGGATCTACAATTGGTTATTGAGGCTAAGGTTGATCTTCATCATCGTTGAAGTTGATTGAGAGATCATCGTCTTCTTTGACTTTCTCATCTTTAGGCTCTTGTGCTGGGTTGGGCAGCATAGAGAGTGCCATGCTGAGTGGATTTGCTTGTTGGGTTACTCCTTCATCATCATCAGATAGATGTTTATTTGCATTGTTAGTTTCATCAAAATCTACATGCATAGACTCCTCTAATAGGTTGGTTCTTTTGACATATATTCTATATGTCCTATTGTTAATTGAGTATCCCAAAAAGATACCTTCATCAACCTTTAGATCAAACTTACCTAGCTACTCCTTGGTGTTAAGAATAAAGCACCTACAGCCAATTGATTTGAGATGAAAAATCTTAGGCTTGCACCCTCGCCAAAGCTCATAGGGTGTTTTCTCAAGAATTGGGCAAATTAAAACCCTATTCAAGATATAATGGGCTATGTTAACAACTTCTCCCCAAAAGTACTTTGGTAGATTGTTATCACTCAACATGGATTGAGCCATCTCAACTATGGTTTTGTTCTTCCTTTCTACAACCCCATTTTGTTGAGGAGTATAAGGAGCAAAAAAGTTGTGGTCAATACCATGTGTTGAACAGAATTCTTCGAAATGGAAATTCTCGAATTCACGTCTATGATCACTTCAGATTCTACTGATTTTAGTTCCTATTTCATTCATTATCCAATTACCAATTTTGATAAAAGATTCATATGTTTCATCTTTGCTACTCAGCAAGACTACCCAGGTGAATCTCATGAAGTCATTCACAACAACCAATGAAAATCTCTTACCACCCATGCTAATAGGCTGAACTATGCTGAAAAGATCTAGGTGGAGGAGCTCCAATGATCGCTTAGTTACTACATGATTAATTGACCTAAATGATTTCTTAACCTGCTTACTGAGTAGGCAAGCTTAGCAAAGTTTATCCTTCTTGAAGCTGATAATAGGTAAACCCACAACTAGTTGCTTTTTCGCTAGTTTGGAAAGAATATTCATATTTATATGACCCAACCTTCTATGCCAAAACCACGAATTATCCTCCTTAGTTACAAGACAAACATTAGTGGAGCCTAAGGATAAATCAATCATATACACATTATTAACTCTATGAGCAAAAAGTATAGAAGAATTAGTCTTACAGTCAATAACCAAGCAACCTGCTGAGTCAAACATAACCTTCCTACCTTTGTCACAATGATGAGCTATGCTAAGCAAGTTAAACTTGAGTCCTTTGACTAGAGAAACCTCTTCGATTGAAAAAAAGACACCAATAGTGCCACAACCCACAATCTTGCCTTTTTGGTTATCTCTGAAACTCACACTTCCATTTCTTTTACACTCCAATGAGATAAACCGACTTTCATTTCCCACCATATTCCTTGAGCATCCACTATCCAAATACCACATTCTAGAGTTATTAGCGGATCTAAAGCTCACCTATAAAATAATCAAGTTGGGTCCTCCCTTGTTAGAAGTGTTTAAGTTAGCCCAGTCATACTCGTCATAATAACCATTTTTATGCTTACAAAAACTTTAGCATGTCCAGCTTTGCCACAAAAACCACACACCGTTTTTGCTTTGGGTTGTTCACTTTCTTCTTTTCAGGGAATTATTCCTCTTAGAATTGCGATTTTGGTTACTCAAAGTTTGACTATTGGCTGGAGGAGGAACCCGTTTCTCTTTCAAAGCTGTTATCTCAGCAATTGACTCATCTAATCGCTTAGTGAGCTTGCTTTTGTGATATTCATGATACTCAGCTTTTTCTTAAAGAGAGCGGATACCAAGAGACAAGGAAGTAATAGTTTATTCCTGGTCTTCACTTCTCCTCAGTAGCTCCTTGATGTTTTTCCCTGACTTATTAGTCAGTTTCATAAAATCAAAGAGTACCTGGGTGAACTCTTCAATGGATAAAGGGATTTCAGAATGTACCTCAGCTTGAGAGGATTTCCCCTTGTTATACTCAGCTTTAGAGTTAACTGTGGATTGGTTGCACTTAGAAGCAGATGCTAAGCTCTTGCCCCTTTGATTCTCTATCACCATTAAGCAGATGTTGGTGGAATCTATTACTTCTTAATCAGATAATGAAGATTCATCAAAATCACTCCAGGTGGCAGCAAGTGCTTCATTCTTCTTTACAAACCTCTTCTTATATCTGTCCTTCTTGGTTTTTGGACAAGATGACTGGATATGGCCTTTTTCACCACAACCAAAGCACTTGATGTCTTTGCTGTGTTCATCTTGGGTCCTTCCTTAACTCCACGCCGGTGGTGAGTAGGCTTATTTTTGGCTAGAAAATTCTTCATGTTGAACTTCCTGTCCTTCTTCATGAAGCATTTGAAACACTTGGTCAGAAGGGCCATTTGCTCATCAGAATCGTAACCGGTGGATTCATTAGAGGAATTAGCTTTCATAACAATGGCTTTTCCCTCTCTCTCTCTCTCCTTGCCTTTACTCCTTTAGAAGTCATCAGTATATTTCCTTAAGGACATTTCCTAAATCAATAAGGTGCCTATCAGCAAATCATATTTGTAGGTCTTAAGATCATGAGCCTCCTTGATCGCGCTCTTCTTGGCATCCCACTCTAAGGTAAGAGTGCAGAGAATCTTCTTCACCATTTCTTCTTTGGTGAACTCCTTGCCTAATCTCTTCAATTCATTAATGATATTAATGAATTTGGTATTCATGGCCTGAATTACTGGTTAATAAAGACAGTAATTGAACATGCAACATTGAAAGGGCGGAATTTCAAAACTTAAAATTAACCTAAAGATCTCCTAAGCATGTCATGATCAATATAATTTAAGTTGAAATATTTCATAGATGCTAATAGGTTTATAAAACTCATAAAAGAAACCTAGCATTTAAGTTTAGAACATTATAAGTTGATGCGTGCTTCTCTCTCACTTTGGATGTGGCATTCCCTTAGAGCAGTTCGGCAGAACTCTGTTAGTACAAGCCTCCAAAATAAGATAGCCACTATGATTGATCCACATGGATCTTCACCGACCAAAACCTCGTTGAGGTAGAACCCGTTAGTAGACAACAGCTGCTAGACCACTCGAAGACCAACCCGAAAATATAAACTGAGAAGGCTCACTTCAAAATAGAAAGATCCTTCTAAAGAATTCTTCGTTGTTTAGAGAAACTCGTGAAGGATCTCGCACAACTCACGAAGAAAGAGATATCGAACTCAAAGAGAAAAGCTGAGCTGAAGTATTGAATAAAGAAGAACCGGAGGCCTATTTATAGGAGGAGGGGAGTCAAAAACTCCCCTCAAAAAGTAATGTGGGATGGGAAAAATCCCATCCTAGCTCCGCACGAGCCGAATCGCGTGGAGCTCCAGCTCAGCTAGAGCCGAATCGCGAGCACAGCCCGTAGAGGTGGGCTGTATGCCTCCTACAAGGCAAGCCCTAACGGACTTGCCTTGCATCGCAAGCCCTAACGGACTTACCTTGCATCGCAAGCTGGGCTTCGGGCCTTCCCTCAAGCCTAGCTTGTGGCCAAGCAGCAGTAGACTCGCTTAAGCACTACCTATGGCAGCGCTTGCAAGCTTGCTGCCCATAAGCTAGCCACCCATGAGCTTTCTAGCTCACGGGGCAGCTGCACAGGCCCTACTTCGAACAACCCGTGTTCATTTGGGGCCCACTCGCAACGGGAAAAATTCCCTTGCTTCACTTTGTGCAAAATTCCCGATTTTATCCTTTATTCCTAATTATTAACTTAGTCTAACCAATTCATAATTCTTCTAACGAATTAGATTACCTTAATATTCTCATCATACACCTAGTTTATATGTTCTTTACTTAGTCCGGTAGAGACCTGAAGTGTGTGACCTCATATGATCCCAAAGTATAGAGCCGCTAGAGGTTAAACAAAACTTAGTTTCCCATTTGGAAACCTTTAGGCTCAGTGTTCCAGACCGATATGGAACCTAATAACTCTAGATGATCAAATGGGCTTTCTATCAAAGGCGTATGATCCCCCAATACTTGGAATGTCACGTGCCTGTGACTTGATCTGGTTCTGCAATAGTAACCAATACAATACACTCCTTCCATCAAGTTAAGTACTATCTAGTTTATTGAGCTTGGATTTAGTGTCAGCTCATGTAATAACCGTAACTATCCTGAAATTAGACTTGTTTACGAAGAACATCACTCGCCATAATGTATCAAGATTTACTAGTAATCTGTTCTATCAATCTTATACTCCGATTAGAGGTTTATGAGTGTGTCTCTTCAACAAGAGGCCCTACGGTACATCTCCCATTATATCACTATATCGAGAGCGATGAATCCCATCTTGACTACTCAACTTACCAACATATGATCATCACTATACCCATAATCACCTGTATCATCTTAATCGCCAGGGTATGAATAAGTATGACCCAAAGTATAGAAACTTCCACATAAGGTAACTAGTATCTTAGGTCTGCGGATACTTGTACTGCTACTGCAATAAGACATGACACCAACACATGAATATAGTTATTTCCAAGTGTTTGTCTTATAGCGGTCTCTAATGTATTATCCGAATACATTCATGTGTTAACTCAAGGTACCACCTTCAACTCGTGAGATCAGCTGTTTTGATCTGATCCAAGGAGTAAGCCTACACATGCTAGTTTGTCCATTTCATTTATGTCTAGTCTCAATGAAACTATGACTAGGGATATTTAGACTATTCATAGTAACATGTATGTGCAGTTCTCACACCACAGAGCTCCCACTATGTCCTCGCACTTTTACGCTATGAAGTAGTCATGGGCTTTGTCTCATCAATGCGCATATATATATATATATATATATATATATATATATATATATATATATATATATATATATATATATATATGATACTAACGAAATACATTAATAAACAGAAAGCATTGTTAAGCAACAAAGATGCCTTAATTATGAATAATAATAATTTGAAACCGTTTTTACATTATAACTAACAAAGATATATCACCCTAATTGCCTATAGGGCATACATCATGTCTAACAATAAATGCAGTATATTATTACCTTTATAATGTGACACTGCATGAACCAATTTCTTTAGAACTAGGGCACACCAACAATTCTAACATGCACAAATGGAAACATAATTTCACAAAGCCAAAGAAATCATATTTTTGTGTTATACAATCTCGTTAAATCGTCATATACCAGGTACAATTTGAATATGTTTCACAATTAGTATTGTACAGTGGTATAATAGTTGAAAAATGATTTTTATAATATAGTCATCCCTTGTTGATTACATTTTTTGTTTCTTTATTAAATGTTTGTGGATGTTGAAGTAAAATGATGAGTATTGAGTTGAATTATAGTTATTGAAGATTGATATATTTCATTTATTATAATTCTTTATAGTTAGATAAGTCATTGTTCTTGAATGAGTGCTTGAAATTGTTACTAGGATATAAGATTTTATAACGAGCATCGTCTTATACCAAGTATAACTTGGATATGTTTTATAATTAGTATTGTATACTTGGTATAATAGTTGTATAATGATTTTTATATGGGACATCGTCTTATACCAAGTATAAAGCCTTCGAACAATGGTTTTGCGTTATAGATGTGAAATCTAATGGCCTAATAAGTTGTATAAGGCTTTATACCACCCTTATACCAAGTATAAGAGCTCGTACACATGTACAAGACCCTCATGAAAAATGTAGTAAAAAACTAGTACAAGATATCTTACTCCGGGTATAAGGTTTTCGAACAATGATTTTTGCGTATATTTTTGAAAGTACTAGTGAAAATAAATGGAAAACAAGATGTATAAACACATTATACCACTCTTATACATGGTATAAGACCTCGTATGTCAGGTATAGGGGCTTCATGAAAAAATGGTAAAAACTAGTATAAAAGCTCTTATACCAAGTATAAGGTTGCATTGAAATCGGAATTCAGATTTGTAAACTGGTACAAGAGCTCTTTTGCATTGTATAAGAGCTCCTATACCAGTTTTTAATACCTTTTCATGAAGGTTATACCTGTTATAAGACTTGAGTTATTATTCCAAAAGTCAATTCGATTAATGAATGCAGATATATACCAATGAAGTAGTGGACTACATTGAAACAGACTTCAGCACACCATATTTGGTATTATGACTAAAAATATCGATTAGGTTTGGTCTTCTTTCCAAACCATATTAAAAAAGTTGTACAGGCATCTTCGGTTTGTTCTTCCTCCATTTTGAAGAATATTAGTAGCCAGTAACTGTTAGAAAAACTCATGATTCATGGAAAATATTTTATTTTTTATCCATCAAAAGCCATTTGACTCTATGGTTATACATATAGCATGTTAGCTAGCCCCACCTTTAGCTAATAGTTGAAACATCTCGCTGATAGTTGAACCTGGCGTGCTGCTTCTCTTTCAAACTCCCTCTTCTTTATAGCTTTTGCATCAGCTGTTGTTGCCTTTGCTCTCCTTTGGGCATCTCCAACATCCTAGCTTTTTCTACATGTACGTATACAAATCATCATTCAGAATGTTAACTGATTTCAACCCCATATACGACTGTGATTAAATTAATCAACCAAAAAATTCACATATGAAGTTGAATTTGGGAGCCTCATAAACCAGGTTCCATTTGACAAAGATAATTTACATAATAAATGAGTTAATTACCTCAAAAAATAATTTAATCAACACTCAAGTAAAACAATTAAATCATCATAAGTACACAAACATGTTCCTTGTCCAAACCAAACACGACACAAACTAATACATATTTGTAGGGCTTTTGAGCACATTAATTGAACAAGTTAGACTTCAAAATACAAATTGATGTAAGCTAAGGAAGATAAATATAAATTTACCACAAGAACTGCCAACAATTGATTTAAGGCATAGTGCCCAAGTTGTTGGCATACTTTGGCCTCCTCTCGGTTCTTCCCCTCACAATCTCAGCCCCATCATTGTCAAAGCAGATGTTGGTACTCAATCAATTAGAAATGAATGCAAAATATAACTACTACAATTATATTACTTCATCCCAATTCAAAACTGAATCAATAAACAAGAAAGTTGCCTATGCTTCAGCGTGATTGGGAATTAAAAATGTGACTTAGACACTTCAAGTTGGTTGACTTGATAATATGGCCTAGGAACTCCTTCTCTTCTTGATTTATTGTATTGACAGCAAACTAAAGCATTATTAGCAAACGAAGTTAAGAAAAGAGGCAATTCATATCCCACAAGCGGATAAAGATGAGAACATCACTGAAATTTTAATATAATTCCAGCATGAGGCAACCGTTTAGTAGCAGAAAACCGACACTATTTTGTTTCATTTGAAATTTCGAATAGAATTAAGAATGCACAATAGTAATTCTAAAGAAATTTAAAGAAATTGCTAGTTAAATTTTAAATGATACAAAGGAAATGTGAAATTACCTTATTTTCCAAATCAAATTCTGTCAACATTGTTTTGAAGTTGCATATATAAAAATTGAACCCTAGAAATCAAAGTTGAATCCTAAAACCCGGAATAGTATTCAAATTCACAAAATCAAGGCAGGCTTACAAATATCATCTATTTAGGCTCGAAAAGTAACTTGACAGACGGAGAATAACTGAGATTCAGATCTAGAGAAGAGAAAGAACCATCAACAACGATGCTGAAAAGACTCGACGACGGTGTTGTTGGGGCTACAGCTGTCCTTTTCCTTGTTATTTACGGACACTCCGGCCATTGATTTTGCAGCAGAGCTTGTTTCTTTA
>CATIWQ010082703.1:0-16533 GCA_949673415.1 Euphorbia schlechtendalii | reverse complement strand
ACTACTCAACTTAAGTAGGTAAAGTGCATGTTTGTACATCTATCCGACTAGTATAGATGCTTATCATGGAAATATTGAACAATCAAGATAAGCGTTGGTATCAAGATTCAGAATGAACCATTCTATCTTTTTTATTTATTTACAGTAAACAAAAAAGAAATGTCTATATATGAAGAAGTGTGCATATTCCTTATTACATGTGCATATAACTTTAGCAACAAAATATTGCAAGAGTTATTCATCCACTCAGGTAGAACTATACATGATCATTTTCATGATCATGTATTGAAAGCTATAAAGTTGTTAGTCGGTGATATCATTCGTCTACATCCTCAATATACTCAAGGAATTGGTTATCATCAACCTCAACATCCAAAACATCATGTGTTCAAGGTATGTTGATTATATTAGTACATATTATAAAAACACAATAATTGGTTTGAATCTAAAAATATGTGTTTATTATTTATTTGGATTGCGTTGGTGCAATTGATGGTACTCATATTAAAGTAAGATTACATCGTAGTTCTAAGATATCATTCATTGGTAAAAAGATGTACCCAACTCAAAATATATTAGCAATTGTTAACTTCAACATGTGTTTAACATTTGTAATCGCTGGTTGGGAAGGAGTTGTGCATGATAGCCGAATTCTTTCAGATGCATTGAGGCACACAGAACTAAAGTTTTGCATTACCAAATAATAATAAATATTATTTAGTTGATGCAAGTTAGGCACATATACCTAGCTTCATGGCTACTTATAAAGGTCAACATATTTGTTATCATTTACAAGACTTTCATCGCGCACAAACATATTCAGCTCGAAGACAACGAGGTAAGAAGGAGAAGTTCGATTTTTTACATTCATCATGTAAAAATAGTGGAGCGAAATTTTGGTGCATGTAAAGCAAGGTTGTCAATTTTAAGAGGCTTTAATGTCAACTATAGCTTTAGCACTCAAGTTGATGTTGTATTGGTAACAATGACATTACACAATTAACTGAGAAAGAAAAATGTTCCATATACTGCATTTGAAACAACTAAACAAAAATCGTATCAACCTCGCAATGACGACGATAACGACAACGATGATGATGACGACAACGATGATGATGATGATGATGATGATGATGATGCGACAAAGGATGAACACATGTTCAAGGAGATATTCATGGTTAAGGAGAAGACATTCACTATTGGATGATTATGAGGAATACGCTCGCTTATGAAATTGCTTAAATTATGTATGAAAAAATTGTTGTAAAATGTTTTGTTATAGCTAATAAATCTTTTGTCAAGTCATTGTAAGATAATAATATTCTTTAATTATTTGTGCTAAAATTTTATTAAACTTATTAGTACTTTATTTCAAGATTAAATACCTTTTTGAGGCTTGTTCAATACCTTAATTGCTCTTTTAGTGTCTAGCCTATTGAAATTGCCTATTTGATGTTTGACGTATTCAACTTTGGCCTATTTGGTACATAACATATCAAATTTTAATATGATAACTTAAAAGAATATTAAGGATCGACATTTCTATGCATGATCAACGAAATGCACCCATTCTCCAAATAAAAATTTAGGTATTTCACATTTTCTATGTTGTTAGATAGACACTTTATGTACTAAAATTAAATAGATTATGTACCAAATAAGCATATAGTGAATACATTAGGTACCCAATAGGAAAAAAGTGAATACGTCAGACACCAAATATACAATTTCAATGGTTCAGGCACTAAAAGGGCATTTGAGGTATAGATCAAGCCCTAAAAAAGTTATTTGATCCTTCATTTCATTACATGTCTTCTTTTTCCAATTTCTTGTCTTTGAATTAATTATCTTTATTGTTCTCTTTTCTTGCATATATTTTCACGAAAATTACTTTTCTTTGTCTATCCAGTTGTGATATGTATTAATATAAATTATTATGAAAGATAAATATATAACAATTATTTGAATTTTTTAATGTATATATAGGTAAATACATTCTTTAGTTACACACGAAAAATCAGTTTTTTTATAATAAACATATTCTAAGACTTAAAATTACTTAGAAATCAATTTTCAGAAACATTTCAACTGCTTATAAATGACTTAAAAATCAATTTCCAGAAATAGTTAACTACTTATTAATAAATGTCTTAAAAGTTAAAAAAAAACACTTATAAGTATAAAGTAAAAAATAATAAGTTTGGAAAAATACCCCCTGTATAATATCAAAGGCTTTTACTAAAATTTAAGTGAAAAAAAGAGGACCGAGATTTAGGTTTGCTTGGGAGGGTTTTTTTTTTGAAAGAATTGCATGTGATGAGATCATTTTCATATGCTTGGGATGAAAGAAGAGACTCAAAATAGACAGGATTTGGAAGGAGCTGTTTCTCCAACCTTTTATTCAGATTTTGCTTCCCTCCAAATTGGTCTATTTTGAAGGGAATGCAGAAGCTCAAGCTCTTTTACCACTTTAGCTTTAGTTACTTAAATTTACATATATTAAAAATATTTTAAAATTAGTATAATTTACTTACCCATTTTAATTGGAAATTTTCGGGTATTATTAAATTTGACCCCATTTATTTGGCTTTCTACTTGCAGTGAAATAAGTGGGGTAATTAAATCATATACCTAAAAATATTATATTTTATTGCTTTTACCATAATGAGAAATTAATGTTAAATTTACTATTTTATTAGATTCTTTTTTTACTTTTACCCTTATTCCTTGTAACTACTTTCTCTTTCCCATCTACTTTGAATTTTGAACTTCATACCTCCATATCTCACAAACCGTTGATTTTTTTGAATCGACGCTTTGAAATATTTTTTTCGTTTTAATTTTATCTTTAAAATGACATATACTTTGAATTTTTCGAAAAAATAAAAAATTTATCGCATTCTTATACATAGTATAATAACTGTATAATAAAAATCATAATTTTTCATGAAGACGTTATACAATGTATAAGAGTGGTATAATGTTATTTAAAATTGAATATATAGCATACATTATACCACTATTATATCATATATAACGTCTTCATAAAAAAACAGTAAAAACAGGTATTATACAACTATTATACAATATATAAGACTACGATAAATTATTTTGTTTACTAGAAAGTGAGTTTTGTTGTAAAAATAACCCTATTATACCATGTATAAGAGCTTTCATATCAGGTTTAAGATCTTCATGTCATGATTTTTATGGGGAAATTGGTCCTATTATGAACATTGAGGAGAAAAAAATCTATATAAATTAATTACACAACTTTACACCATTTATAAAGCATTCATGAAAAATGCAATAAAAATGGCATTAAACCACAATTATACACTGTATAAGATTGTGAAACATTAATTTTTTTTCGAAAAAAACAAAGTGTATGTCATTTTAAAGATAAAATTAAGACGGACAAAATATTTTAAAGCGTCGATTCGAAAAAATCAATGGTTTGTGAGATATAGACGTTTGAAGTTGTAAAATTCAAAATAAATAAGAGAGAGAATGTAATTATAAAGGTTGACAAAGTCAATTTGAAAAACGGGTAAAAGGAAAAAATGTTTCTGCTTTTTATGTAAAAGAAAAAAAAATTCTTAATTTTTGAGTTTTACAAAATTATAAATTTGTAGAGCCTAAATTTTAATAAGAAGATATGGTAAATAAAAAAATAACCTAAATAAGTGATCCTTTAAAACCCATATGCTTATGCTAGAGGCATGTTATAGCCCATTAATATCGAATATTAATTAACAAATTAATTAAATACGGTACAAATAAATAAACGTGAATTCTATATTTACATCAACTTGATTGACACCTGATTACACTTTACTATCTCCACCATTTATTTTTTGGTAGTTAAATTTCTACCATAAGATGAAAATAAGATGGAGGGTGGGGATTTCATAATATGAAACAACTGGTATCAATATAAAATTACTGATCAACATAAACCTAAAAAGTATAAACTTTTCATTCAATATTTTGTAAAGCATTATAAAATGCTAGTCATATCCATATTTAATTGTATTCAAATTTCTTTCAATAATTATTCATTACATTTACATGTTCTTTCAAATTTTTTGTAATATTTTTAATTTAATCGTATTTATTTAAATTTAGAATATTAAGAGACTCAAAACAATCTTTTTAAAGTTCAGATTGTTCTCTTTACTTCACCCTCTTTTGTTCTCTAACAATATTTAATTCAAGTTTCTTTTTTTCTTTCTTTTTTATATTTGATGTTCAAAAACTTCAATTATTCTTCTAATACTGAAATCAACATCTTAATTAAAATATTTTGGTTGAGTTTAATTCTTTAAAAGTAATTATAAAAATTAAACCAATAAATTGCCTATTATAATTTTTCTCTTATTTGATTTATTTTGTTTTTGTTTATTGAAAATTAACTTCAAGAATCAGAATTCAAAGTTTTCCACGATTAGATATTAGAGAAATGTAATATTTTATAGTTGTAAAACATATTTTGTTTTAGATTTTAACAATTGGTAAGTGTTACTCAACAAATACAATTGCTAATGAATTTTTTATTTAGTATATATATAAGAATATATTTCAAATTCACGTACAATAATTTTTTCTGAAGGTATCCATGATTCTTATTTCACCTAGGATCGTAATGTCAAGATCGGCCCTGCTGAAAATGCTAAACCACAACTGGCTGACATGACCAAAAACATCACAAAACAAGCAGATTCAATCAAAATAGGACGACAGACAAAAAAAACATTTTTTTTTTTAACATTTCACTAAATAAACAGTGTATTCTCTGAACATTTGCAAACCCGCATATTTCAAAGATTTACCATCTTCACCAAAAATATGGTTTCAAAGGAAAAACAAGTCTATGGACACAAATACAACATCATCAGCCATAAAAAGGTGGCTGACCAGGAGAAGCACCGCCAGGTCGAAGATTCGGTTGGACCCCAGGCTGAGTCATTGGCACGGACCCCACACCAGGGGAAATCGGGCTGCCTTGAGTTAGGGCAGAGGTTCCAACAGAAACGTATGGTACTGGTGGAGCTTGGTACATCTGACCGGGATAGGACTGGGCAGTTGGATCCCAAGTGGGGACTTGCCCTCCAGGGGCAGCTGCTGAGCTGGCATAGTTGTTTGGAGGATACATTGAAGCAGACTGGGGATTTTGCCATGCAGTTGGAGCACCAGGGACTCCGGGGATATGTCCGGCCGCAAGATCTGGAATTGTGTAATCTCTACTTTTATCACTGAAGGCCTGAAATAGAAATGAAAAAAAAAAAAAGGAAAATGGAATTACCATAGATTTTGTTACATTAAACAAGGGGCACTCAAGTGTCAAGAAGCATACTTCTCTCAAAGACACATCTTTTTTTGGTCAAAATATGGATTGACCTTTTTCCCTCTTATACAGCAGGTGGTATGTTACTTCCCAATATGAACATCAAATTGAAATCACTTTTTTTTATACCTTTACATTGAGATCAGTATGACGAGAGTATGATAGATGAAGCTTACAATAGCCACCATCATAAATGCAATGTCCTTCCAAAGTTTCTTTAGCTACTGCTGCAGTCGCGAAATCTGGAAAAGAGATACTGACAAACAGTGAATACCTAGGAGCACACTTATTAGCAGTCAATTTCTGCCAATAAATAACAAACAATTCACAATGACCATATACAGGCGCAGTTATCTCCAAAGGAACAAAAAATAAACTGAGCACAAGGATAATTTTATGCTAAATCAATGGCCATCATACAACCCGATGCAAAATACATAAAGAACTGATATTAGCAAAGAGATGTAACACGATCCATAAATAAATCCTCTGTGATCAGTGAAAAATGATCCCCTTTTCATGAGAACTAATTTCCAACAAGAACTAATTTCAAGATCCATAATTCAATTTTTTTTGTTATTTACAATAATTGACAAAAATGCATTGTAATCCTAAAAGTGACAGATATTTCCAAAAATTTCTACCCTTCAAAAGTGACAGATATCAAAAAAATGGAGGAAGTACATACGAAAAAGACTTAATCTGGCTTTTTATAAAAACAAAAAACAGAAGCAGTTTATGTGGATAAAAACCAGCAATTGAGAAATACAAATTTTTTTATTTTAATAAGAAAAAAAACAGTTTTCTTTGGTGAAAGTAGTAAACACAAACATCCAAAAATTTAATTCATGAACATTTAACAAGACCATAGAAAAAATACCAGGGTACTGAACTAGTGCCTGCGTTCCACCATTTTTCTCAAATATAGCAATTTTCTGGACAGTACCAAATGCTGAGAATACCTAGAGAAAATTACCAGTAAATAAGCTTTGTGCCATTATTTATAAAGACAAGTCTCTTCTCATGCAACAAAAACTGGGAAGCAATTTATTACCGTGTGAATCACATCAACGGTTACAGCATACTGCATGTTCTCTATTGACGCAAGAAGTACATTACTTTCAGGTTCCTTCTTCTTTCCATCAGGACCTACAACAGGCTGGAGAATACAGCAATTTATATCATTAAACAAACAGAAGAGAATCCTTTCATCAAATTTCTTAAAATCGAAGTGATAAGAACAAACCTGCATGGGTCCCTCAATGGCAGTAGGATTCACAGGAAGATGTGGATTTGTGTAATCCCTGAAACGTTGGGACAAAAAGTTCACACACTTGTCAGAATTCATAAAATACCAATGACAAGGCATGAGTATGTAAATATATAAAGTTGACCAAACATGAACAGATAGAACGAGAAATAAACTGGACACATCATGGGTAACTGTTTAAGCTGAACAGTACAGAATGTTACACGTTTGCTACTAAAAACTCATTCCATGCATATTCATTGGTGTTGAACTGGCTCCTCTTTTTACGTTTACAACCTTTCCTTGCCTTTCGACGATGCTTATAGATTGCTCTAAAGTTAGGCTATGGCTAAATATTATTTGATATGACACAATTTTTCATTAACAACTCCTTTTAAGCGAACTCTATAACATAAAATTCACATGATTTGTTAGAGCATTCATTAAGAAGATTAGTCTATCATCAACCCGTAGACTGTTTATACGTTGAAAACTGCACTAATTATACAACCCCAAGAAGAAGGAAAAAAACTACTTAATAGAAAGCCGATATCACCTATTATGTTGTTTGGCAGTTGCACCTAGCTAGTCTCTTGCATTAATTGTATATGCTCAACACAAAACTCATATCATACTTCAGAGGCCACTTCAATAACTTTATAAACAGTGTTTTTAAAAGGTGATGAGGCGCTTGCCTACACGCTCAGGCGAGGTGAGGCGAAGCCGCCCGGAGCGCCTCACTGATGTCAGGGCGCCACCTCTTCAAAGAGGCGTAGCCTAGGCGAGTGCCTCAGGAAAAGATTGAGGTGCTCAGGCAAGCGCCTCAACAGAAAGTGTTTTGTATAAGGTTTTTTTACTATGGAAAATAAAGAGTTATTTGTAATTTGTATAAAATGGAAAGGACAAAATCTATGAAGTACAAATATAACGGGAAATGTCCAAATTGTATAAAATTTCTACCAATTCAAACCCCAAATAGGAACAAGGGCTCTAAACAACCGTTAAACAAAGCATGCATTAAACAAAAAGATTCTGAAGTTTCTACCAGCCAACAAACATCACCAAAATAGGAGGTTTTCGTTCAACACTTTCATTATAGTTTGAACTCAAATTGTTCTATTCAGATTGCTAATCTTGCTTTTTTGCTACTCTAGTCACATAGCTTGCCATTCTAAAATGCCACCAATTGCTATAGCTCTGTGTTTGGCATTCTAGTTTCTGTTTTTGCCTTGTGCTATCTTTTTTTGTTATACAATTATCATCATCAAGTTCCTGATTTCTCATTTATTTCAACAACTTTCTAATCACATCAATTCGAAATCTCTTATCAATTCACGTTGATCTCCCGATGATGTCGAACTAAGATGACGTACTTAGAGTTCAATTTGTGATTTCATTGTTTTTTACACAAGTTTTGCTTCTGTTTTTAAAACTAATTTTTTTTAGTGTTTGAAGTGTATGTTTATGTTATTATGCATATATTTGCATTGTTACCAAGTAGCACTTCACTTCACTTGGGCAAGCCTCTATGGCAGCGCCTCGGGCAATTATCAGTTGTAGCGCCTAAAGGGCGCCTAGCTCTTTTAATTACACTGTTTATAAACTGGTGTACATGATTATTCGAATGAAATAATCCAAGAGGCAATGAATGGGGACCAAGAATGTTATTAAAGGGGTTGGGCACAAAAGAAAATAAATTTTCCACACCATATTTAATCAAGTAAGCATCCAAAAGAATTCTAAATTTCTAACCTATTTAAAAATATCAAGATAACCAGCATCAAAAGCTTAGGATATCAAAGTAGTTTTAAAAAAAATTGCATAACATTTAAAAGAAGCCTGCAGAAAAATAATTAGCTAACCTAACATCTACATAACCTGATGATAACTAGAATTGATATAGCAAGAGAATGACCATGCGTACGATACCAACACAATTGTGGGCAATGTGTTCGATAATGCATAGGCATGATTGTGGAAAAACTTTGTTGTGTACTTTTGCAACAGAGCCACCTCACACAAATTAAGAAAGAAATGAAGAGGGCAGAAGTTCAGTTGCTGAAGGCAAGTTTACAGATAGAGGAGAGGTGTTTAAGGTGGGTATAATTTACTTTTCATCTTTTTTATAATTAAAATACTAGTTCATAGCTATAAAACAAACAGCAATGACTCTTCCTCTGCCTCTACCTATTCTGTGTTCTCTATTTGATAATACCCTAAGAAACCATAAACTAGAGCCAAATTAGCATGTGATTTTATAGTGGAGTGTTTCTCATACTCATGTCTTTTTGGTGCACCCTATGATAATATGTAATATTTTTTTTATCCATATATAAGAAACGATGACATTTTTATTTGATTGTTGAAACCATTTTTATGAAATTTCAAGAATTCTTTTTTTTTTTTTTTTTTTGAGATTTCTTATTTGTAATTTTTCCATACCTTCCCCCTGTCCAGAATAAGGGAATTGTCCCTGCATCCTAAATTTATTAAAATGCCACACCAGACTCTAGGATCTGGTTCAACACACCCATATCCGACATGTGTACCCAAGATCAGGTAACATAGATCACTACCCTCATCAAATAAGATTCAATTCTTAATGACTGGCTTTTACTCAACAGCTGGTGCATATTAAACTAACCAAATGTCAAAAATACTCCAAACCCACATTATGAGTTTGTTCTAAGAATAAACTACTTGTAAACAAGAATTCAAAAATGAATTGAAGATATTAAATTCAACATAATAGAAATATATCAGAAGATCAAGGAAGTTACTAATTGGTCATGATATAACACATCTGTTTTCTGGCTACCATGCTTCACTAACACCCTAGATGAAAAAACCAAGTATACCAATTAGCCAGACTTCAAATGCTGACATGAATGATGTAGGACTGAAATATAACAAATATTAGCAACAACTAGTAAACATATCCAATAACTTCTGAGGTTCCTTATTATACCTGCTCCTATGAGACTGGAACTTGATATTAAGATCTATATGAGCAGAATATGAAATACGAAGATTACAAGAACCGACATGATCTGGAAGCAAGTACCTGAATTTTGCAACAATAAAAATAAAATTTAGCAACTCCAAATTTCGAGAAAGAGGAAGTTCAAAAAAAGATGAGACATTTAAAAGTACACACTTTGGAATACTTCTACCATCCAAGGCATTCCTTGCAGCAGATGCAGTCTCCGCATCGGTGAATTGAATAAGTGCCTGTTAGGATATTCCAAGAGTAAACTGACCATGCTTAGGAAAAAGAAAGGCTACCTCAAAAAGACCAAGAAATAGAGAACTCACCTGGAAACCAGCAGCCTTTTCAAAAGTTGCGATTTTGTGAACAAAGCCAAATGTCGAAAATACCTGAAACAAAGTGTTTTGTGTATGTGATTGCATGCAATAATTAATTTAGCACAAACTTGCATTATGCACCATTTCAGGCTATTCCAAGCATAAAAAAGGAAACAAGTTTAGACAAACCCAAATATTTGAGCAAAGTGCAGAATGACACCTGTAAATGTATGCGTCAAGATAGACCACAGAAAGGAGTATGACGTGCATAATTCTAAATAAGAGGCATCACCATCTGTATTCAACTAATTTGGATTAAAATTGACTCAGAATTAAAACATAATCCAATTAGGATGCAAACTCTGTAAAAAATAAAACAAAAGATTGACTTGTCCAAGTACAAAAAATTTTCTTAAAAATGAAAAAAAATCAGTGCAAAGAAACTTGAATTAAAAACCCCAGCAACAAGAAATATGGAGTTCAAGAAAACTAAATTGAATGTTTTATACACGATACCATAGCAAATTGTTTAAGTTAACAGATGATATGATGAATAAAAAAATGCAGCATTTTTAGAGTGATAGTAAATGAGACTCCGTACATACAGCAACAACATAATGGTAAGATAGATGGCACCTAAGTATCACGATGAAGGACCCATGAATCACAGTGCATCAACTCAAGAAAACAAAATTCCAAATCCAAGCATGTTCACATTATTTTTCTTTTTTAGTCATCTGCTTCCGAAAATCATATCCACGCCTTCAGTCAAGCTACTTTCTCGTAAACACACAAAATTCAACTCATTCTCAACCCAACTAATCGAGGTTTCAACTCACACAATTTCACAAGAGACACTTTTGTCTTCTCAATGATCAACAAATCCTAGAAGGCAATCTCCTGGCCTCTAAGGCACAGAAACTGACGAGAGGCAGCCAGCATGGACCTCGCCTCTGCAACCCAAAATCAGGGCCCTTGCATTCAAATTCAATTTATGTGGCAAGAAAACAAGAAGATTAGACTAGGGGATTTCGAGAATCCAAAAATTTGAGAGATTTAATGAAACCAGTCTGATACAAATCAGTTAAGGGCATTCTAAAAACTAGTAGAGGTTCTCTTACTATTCAGGTACTTAATGTTGGAGATGTTGGGTTATCCCACATCGGAAATAACAAAGAATAATGAGTGATATATAAGTGGCGTAGATTGAGCTTTAATACAAGCCAACTGGTTTTGTGTTAAAGCTCAATCTACGCCACTTATATATCACTCGTTATTCTTTGCTATTTCCGATGTGGTATAACCCAACATCTTCAACACTTTTAATCAATCTTTTTTAGATACCAATCTGATAACTAATATAAATATCAGATGATTTAGGAAATAAAATACTAAAGTGCTGTTAAAATTTTTGCGCAATTGAGCTTACATCAGATACAAAGAAAAATTCTCACCCAACCCTGGATGTGACTCGTACTAAGACCTCTAAAGGTCACATATTTAGTCATGACCACTAGGCCACGACATCAGTCACATACTCTAATATTTGAGCTACTTCCCAGTATACTAGAGAGTCTAGAGTTAGAAATTTAAATTGGAGTCTGACCAAGAGAAGACTATAAGTCTCAACAATAAATATATTTATGCTTATAAGTGAGATTGGTTTATATTTTTAGATTTCAAAGACCAAAGTGCCCCATTATGCTAGGAAAATCATCTTTTTTGTGCCTTTCATGGCTGCCTTAGGTGCGGCACCTTTAACTACCTTAACTCAATGAAGAATAACATTTCATAATATTATTTTTCAATATGATGCATAAAAAGCTAATCTCAAAATAAAAATTACAGATGTGATGCAAATCGTACCAATTTCTTAGTTCCAGAAAAAAGATCTTCTAATAAGCCAGGATGATACTAAAAATAAAAGAAGTTTCAAATGGAAAAGGCACTTACCAAATGAATGACATCAATGCTCACATCACCAGCTTCAACACCCTCCATTGTTACCAGCAAAACATTTCCAGGAACATCACCTGGACTCTTATTGTTGACAATTTCATGCCTATTTGAGTATTGAATATACACCGTCTTTCCACGAACTTGGGCAGGTTCAGATGATGATGCATAGTATGACACCATTTGAATTGCCTGATTTAGGTCTGCCTGAAAAAGGAAACAGCTTTATGACTTCTGACAACACATAGTAGCACTGAAAATGAGAAAGTAAATTGACAAGAAAAGAGCTCTCTTAGTGAAATAAACTATTCGCAAAAATTTAGTTCTCACATAATTTAAGTTAGGTGTATGTTGGAACTGTTATGCATATCTCCAATTAAGCCACAGATATCCCATGCAAATTCATGACTCAATAATATATTTCAGTATACAAGGAACTACTCTTCTTTCTTTTTCTTTAATTAGAACCAACATAACAAAATCATATGTATATGAATGAAATTATATTCTTACGATCACTCGTACATAGTTGTTAGAGGTGCTAGGCGCACAGAAGCGCAAAAGGGCTAGCCTTGCCCGAAGGCTCGTTCGAAGTCAAGGCGAGCGCCTGAGGTACATTAGGCGCCAAACAATTTTGCTTACAAAGTGAAGTTAGATGCAATAACATACCACAAAAGAACTAAGAGAATTGTTAGAAGTACATATACATGCAAAATTTACATATTGCATTAAGAATATATAGTCTTAAATTAATCTAACCTTAAAATGAATTGAATTAGGAATATCTACCCCTTATTTTTTTATTAAAACTCTTAAAAATAAATGGAAAATATATTAAAGTAAGTTAAAACTATTAAAAAGAATTGTTGGAGGTATATATATATATGTAAATTTTACAGTTGTATTAGTTAGGAACATCTATACTTGAGTTTTTTTAGCCTTAATAAGAATTGATTAGGAATATCTAGCCTTATATTATTATTAAAACTCTTGAAAATGGATGTAGAAAACATACTTATGCAAAATTAAACCCCTTAAAATAGAAGTGTCTGTGAGGCGCGCCTGTTGGACACCATCCAACCAGTCGTATGCCAAGGCTCCAAGGGTGGCGCCCTATGTCAGGCGTGCCTTTAACAAATATGGGTGCAAGGCGCACAGCCCGAAGGCACGCCCGAAGTCGAGGCAAGCGCCTAATGTACATTAGGCGCAAAAAATTTACAAAATATAGTTTGCTTACAAAATGAAATTAGATGCAATAACATACCAAAAAAGAACTAAAAGAATTGTTAGAGGTACATATACATGTAAAATTTACATATTGCATTAAGAATATCTAGCCTTGAATTAATCTTAACCTTAAAAAGAATTGAACTAGGAAAATCTACCCAAAATATTTTTATCAAAAACTTAAAAATAGATGGAAAATACATTAAAGTAAGTTAAAACCATTAAAAAGAATTGTTGGAGGTATATATATGTTAATTTTACATGTTTTATTAAGAATATCTAGACTTGAGTTAATTTAGCCTTAATAAGAATTGCTTAGGAATATCTAGCCTTATATTACCATTAAAACTCTTAAAAATGGATGTAAAGAACATATTTATGCAAAATTACAGCCCTTAAGAAAGAAGTGTTCGTGAGGCACGTCCGAGGTGTGCCTGGGCGCTCTGAGGCACGCCTGTTGCACACCACCCCGCCTGTCATATGCCAAGGCTCTAGGGGTGGCGCCTGAGGCGCGCCTCTAACAACTATGCACGTGTATGCTATTGACTCCAGCAGAATCTTGATATACAAGTCCGATTCGTTTTATATTCGCGATAAGAACAAAACCAGCAGCCTTAACCCCTTGTTTGGATTCAAGATGAAATTCAATTGAATTCATTTCACATAGAATATTAGTAATTTTGTATACAAATTGAATTGAATTCCTTCAAAATTAGGATTCCAAACACACCCATGAGCTCTACAAAGGACAACAACTAAGATGCAACGCCTGACAAATATTTCCATTTGACAGATATAAAGGAAAATCATACTGATGAAGAAAAAGAAGAGAAAAGCGACCAAATCAAAAAATGAGTTGCGACTCAACTTGTAAGCAAGTTTTTTTCAAAGTAAAAACAGAAAAAAAAATATAAAGAATTCGAAAACCATAATGAAACAGGAATAGAACCAACTGGCACACCGGAGCAACAAACCAACCAATTCAGCAAACGCGGAGTTAATACAATAAGCGGGCCTCAAAAACTTTCTCAAAAGTAAAATGATTTCCAAGTAAAAACTAGTCAAAATCAAAATGGATAAGAGAGATAGAGAAAGGAAAAACATACAAATTCAACAAAAGCCTGATTCCTATTGGCGCCGACATTGCACTTGGTATTGACGATTTTGCCGAAGGGTCTACCGAGCTCAATAAGCTCCTCTTCCGTGCACTCCCATGGGAGATTTCGCAGATGCAAAACCTTGGAAGGAGTCTGTGTGTATCGGAATTGAGGCTGGCCGGAGGTTGACATATACGGATGATTCTGGATCCAGTACACAGAGTGAGAGAGCCGGCTATGGCTATTGAGAATATTAGGGGTTTGGTTGTTTCAATATGGAGAGGAATGAACGGGTCTCATACATACAGTTCAGGCTTATCATCGTTTTTACGGTTATTATGTCATATAAATTAATAATTTAATAAACATTTATAAATTAATTAAATTTGGTAAGTTCATTGTTTTTCATCAGATAAAAAGTTAGTCAATGGTACTAAGAAATAAATTACAAAAACAAATTTTAAGGCATATTTCTTCCCCATGTACATTAAACTTGGTTAGAGATTGATTATAATAAAATGTCCATTAAAAATTTTTAAATCACGTCAACCATGACTTCTTAATTAAAAGGTGATCAAAAATCAACCATGATCGATCAACAACGAAAATTGTTAAGCCAATGATGCACTCAACAAGATTTGGTGCGGTAGATTAACAAAACAGGGATTTAAAGATGAAGTCAATGTAAATTTGAAGTTCAACAAAATAACAAGTGACTATTGATTATTTTTTACTAGACAATCTTAGAATTTAGAATCTTTTAGTTATTATTAATTTATAATTTTGTTATGAATAATATATATACATTGGGATTTCAAAAAAGTTATTATATTATTATTTTATCAATTGAGATCCAATTTTGTACTGACTTCAAGTTGCGGTTGATTATCAATTTATCGAGTATTAATTAATAGAAGTTTTATACAATTAGTACACATATCTTCGCTCAAATTTTATTATTATCCTATAGTCCTAAATTAATGTATCACTAACACTATCTTTTTTAGATAATAATTCATAATCCCAAAATACTCAATGAATAGAAAAATACAATGAAGTTTTTAAGGGAAAGTAATTTCGTTGAAAATATTTCTTTTCTGTTGAATAATTAGGACTTAACAGTCCTTTAATTTCTACCGTCGGTTTAATTTAATCACTAATTTCAATGTTATACATTTCAATCTTGATAGTTTTTTCATAGAGTTGGATTTTATTCATCTTTAAACAAGAAACTTTTAATCTTTCATGGTAAACGCTCGTATCATCCCCTTCGAGCAAAGATTTGCGATGACTTATGCCTGAGCTATTTGGTTATGGTTCGAAAACTTTAATTGATATTAGACATGTTCGTTGGACGGGAGGGGCCAGATTCGGGTCGGATTTAATCGGACATTGCATAAAAAACATCAACATAATTCCAGTCCGAATCACACTTTGAGACTTCGGGTTTGGGTTGGGCTCAGGCCAAGCTTACAAGGACATTTTCCCTGATCCGCAACCCATACTAATTTTTTCTTTAAAAAATTATTCACTATATATATATATATAAAGAAATCATTTATACAATTACATGTAAATCTTACATAAACTTAATGTCTATTAAATTATTCAATTTTTTTTATGAATAATACTATTTAGATTAAAAAACGCAATAGGTGGAAATATAAAAATATAATGTAATTATTAAACATAATACATAAATATATACTTTTACATATATAATATTAATCAAGCCGGGTTCGGACCGGACCTGGGTATTTATACATAAACCAAGCTCAATCTATAAAATAACTGGGTATGTATAATGACTCTTAAGGAGGTCATCAAGTAACTGTTAGACTTCCCGTGCCATCATATTAGATTGGTTGTGTTATTGGCAAAGGTGGTCAGATAGTTCAAACTATTCGCAGTGAAACTGGTGCAATGATGAGGATTCTCAAGGATGAACATCTGCTTTCTTGTGCGTTGCGTGCTAATGTGCTTACGCAGATTTGACCATTCTCTCACATACATTCACTCTTTATAACTTTTGTGTCTCGTTTGGTTGGCGGAATAGAATAGAATGAAATAAAATATATTATATATGTGAAAACATCAATTATGATGCATGAGTACGATGTCAGAGAAAATGGTTCTTCTTAGTTTCTATGGGAATCACAGAATAACTATTTCTATTTGAAACAAAGGAATAGTTATTCCATGATACCCATGGAAACTATGAAGAGCTATTCTATCCGACGTCGACTCATGTATTATATTTTATTTTTTTACATTCATTTCCTATTTTATTCCATTTCGCCAACCAAACGAACCCCTGATGTATTGTTTTAGTCATCTTAATCAAGTTTATT
>CATIWQ010082692.1:0-26409 GCA_949673415.1 Euphorbia schlechtendalii | reverse complement strand
TAGATTTGAGATTTTTTTGGATAGGAAGATTAGAATGAAAAGTTGAGTAAATATAGATGTGGAAGATTAGAGAATCTAAATATATAGAATTTTCACTACGAACAAGTATAGCAGAGAAAACATGCAAGTTCAACAAAGATGTTATGACTCGCTTAACTAATCTAACAGACTCGGTTCAAAATACTCAGATATTCAATGATTCACCGCAGAGCAACACATGATATAACTTTTTTAAACCTAGCGCAAACGAAATAAGACAATTATGAAAATCTGGACAACATCAATACTATGCTTAGTACGGGTTGCTCTCACATAGCCACATTTAGCAAGTTCCCATTCCAAAAATTTTAGCTCACTAAACAGCGTTATATCACAGATCCAATGATTATACACGATATTGTTGACCATGAAACTACTCTTAAAATCAACTCCAATGCATATAACTTGATTAACATAAAAGACTTAGCACGAAATACGCATTATGACACATAGACATATTATAAACTTTGAAATAGAAAGTATAAGTAGAAAGCAAAGCAAAGTTGTAAGGTATGCACGTGAAAGCTAAAGTTGATCGAACCGTATCCACTCTTTAATGGGAGTCATCAATTCCCATAATTCCTGCATCTGCTTTGAATTCGGTCTGCCCATACAGAACCTCCACTAGGATGCTATTCTTTGCGAATATCGAACAAACGAATATTGAAGAATGAAAACTTTTATTGATAAGTGATTTGCAAGTACACTTATACAATAATCACTGGAGAATATAAAGAAATCTAGTGATCAAAACAAGGTTTTGAATCACTTAAACATTTTCTTGCTAACACTTAAGAACGTAGCAAATCTATCTACACACACACACACACACTATATGTGACTCTTTATTTGCACTCTAATTCTACACGCATCCAATGCTACGAAATTGTGATGGAATGGAGCCCAATTTATAAAGTTCGAAGGGTTGCGTCTATCCAAACGAAGGGTTGTGTCCATTGGTGAAAGATTTCATCTCTTCATCATGATTGGTTGAGAAGCTTTGATATAATACATAATGGATAAGCAACTTTTCATGATTGGTTGACTCCTGATAGGCATCTATTCATTGGCGGTTGATCATGCTTATGTGGTGATTGTTAGTTAAGAAGATAATACCAGAAAACCGTCCAAGTCATGATCGCGATACACATGTCGCGACTGTAAATCTTTGATAGGTAGACTTCTATTTCTGAAGTAAACAAGTCGCAACCGTGAATAATTATCGCGACTGTGAATTGAGTTTTACTCAGAAATCTTCTTGTAATTTCACCAATCTTTGACAGCTTCGATCCTAAGCCAAATCTTTAAGTTTCATGCATCGTTTTGCACCTTTTTCACTCTCTTTTCATAGAATTCCACTTTAGATCATTTTACTCCCAAGATTTACCTAGTATATGCATTTGCATTAAAAACAACTACATACCACGTGAAATCTTTTATATGAAGTATAAAAATGACTAAAACTATAGTGTTTAATGTATGAAATTAATGTGATAATAATTGTAATTATACACTTATAACAAGGGTAAGCCTCTGAGTTCCTAGAGTTGCGAATTTCATGCTTTCGTCTGCTTTCATCTTCTTCTAATTTTGTTTGTGGACTTAGCAATTATTTTTATTCCTTATTATTGTAAATAATGTTGTAATTCTATCCTTCTTCTCTTATTTCTTTTTAATTTTTTAGTACACCCCCACGAAGGGAATAAAATATATTCCCGGATAACAAACCTCACCTTTTGCCATGCGGTTATTTTCATTAATAAAATTGGCCAACATACGTGTAAATAAAAGGGAACTATTTTTATTTAAAATAACAACTTAAAACTATCGATGTTTTAATTAGGCCACACGGGCCTCGCTAAAATCAAATCGAACATATGTGTTATATTTCGTGCTAACCTTTGTGGATGCAGGTTAGATGTGTACCTAGGATTTACTTTCCTTCGGGTATCATGTATTTTTGAGAAAATGTAATTAATAGGGTAGTGGGCGGTTGCATCCCCCGAATTTTGAAAACCTTGTAATTTTATTTTCCACATTTACTTTCCTCATTCACTTATTGTTTTGTGGATGGATTTACTGCTTTTTCTATAAGTGAATCATGCATGTAAACTCTAAAAAAACAACCTAAGCATGAATATGCGTAACTAAGAAAATACGGTTTTCTGTAGATGTAATATAATGTGATCATATAAGAAATAAGTAACTTATTCCAAACCCGAATCTCTGTGTCTTGGTGGGCCATCCCCCAGACGTTAAGACTCATAAGACTCTAATTCCTAGAAGGAGCTAATCCAGGTGGCGACTCCACACTAACAGATGGCAGATTTGGGTTTGAACTGATCTAAAATGTTTTCACTTTTCTCTTTCAACCTTTTTACCGGGTCCCCGACCCGGTGCATCTTTTTTCAAATACCCCGGTGGATCGCGCCTATGAAATAGCGCGCTCTCGGCCCACCGCTCCGTGTCGCCCTCTCACAACGTGTTAGTGGTGAAACTTCAGAACCTTCTTTCATGTTGGAAGGGCAAATTCCTATCTTATGCGGGTTAAAAGATTTTGATAAAATTGGTACTCTTTTATTTCGATTTATTTTCTTTCTCTTATCCATTTACTAATGGCTGTGAATAAAAAGTTGAGCATTATGAGGAATTTTTTGTTGAGGGGAAACTTGGCTAGTTACTGCTTATGTAAGTTAGTCGGGCCATAATAAATTTGTCGAAACATTTAGGTGATTTATATATCCGTTACTTTAAACTCAAGAATTGTAGCCTTCTCATTAAATAGCTTTGGCATCTTCGTAACTAGGAACAAAAATCCTTATGGGTGTTTTTTTGCATCAAATGACACAGCTTCTTTTCTTGGTGGGATTTAATTGAATGTGAGAGGTTGAAGGTATTGCTGATTTGGTTAAATGTGCTTGTTTGTTGCTGCCGTAATCATGTGTATTGGAATTTTTTCACTTCTAATTATTGAATGCAATTGGGAAATGGTTTATCGAGTATGTTTTTGCTCGATAATTAGGCGTCAAATGGGCTTTTAAATGATTTATTTGCTGATTTATGAGAGCTTAGTGACACAAAATTTAGGTTGGTTCACAAGGTTTGCAATGATTTGTTGGAGCTACAATTCAAAGTAGGCCATTATGGAATAGAAGGCTATGTCTCACTAAGAAAAATCGATGTTTAGAGCAAAAGAGATTGGTCTTTGCAGTTGCTTCATCATTTTGCCAATCTACAACCACCGAAGCTTCTTTAGACCGACCGATCTTTGTAGTTTTTTGTGCAGGTTTTTATGAGGGAAGCAGCTGGCTGAATCCATCATGTTCATTCAAGCTGATTTGGAAAACTTGTACGCTTCCTTGTGTACATTTCTTTGTTTGGCTGGTGTTTCACAAGAGATTAACGATGAGAGAATTCCTTTTTGGTCGTAGATGTTTATCTATATCGGACTCGACTTATCCATTCTGCTTGGGAAGTGAGTCACTCGATCAGATGCTCCTTTTTTACCGAGATAGATGGTTAGTTTGGTGTAGAGCTTTTATATAGCTTGGGGTTTTCGTCCCTATACCAGGTGCTAGTGCGAAATAGCTTAAATAACTGAGTAGTTGGGGTGGAGGTGAATGCAGTTACTGAGTACTTTTTAAGATTTATAAAATTCTTTCCAAGATCAGTTTTTAGATGCGTGTTGAGCAACTTTATTCTGTGCGCTGGTCTAAAAACTATAAACTACTTAGCTTCGCTGAACTAGTTTATCTTCAATTTGTATTGAGTACTTTACTTAGCTTGGATTGATTTTTCAAGTGAAACTTATAAAACATAGAGAATGATGAATGAGCAAAGATACTATAATGACAACGATTTAGGATAGAACTTCAACACCTCAGATTTTATCTTGGTTCAGCCTCGAGCCTACCTCTAGTCCTCAAATTCCTTTCTGACATTTAATCCCCTAGATTTTCTTTCCTTCCTTAGGCAAAGAGGCCTTTACAACGGGTAGAGGCGATTACAGAAAGTACCTTCCTTTCTAACTACCAGTCAAATACCATTTAAGTACCCTTCCTAAATTATGTCTCAGATTTAATCGAAAGCTTACGAACTAAGGATTTTAACTTATAAAATGCATTGAATCCTTTTACACTGATGAATCTATATTTCTCTCTATTACAAACAGATGGAAAGATTTGCATTTTCTTTAGAATGCTTTAATTGGAAATTCTAAATTTTAGGAATATTTTAACAGTATTTTAGCTCGTAAGAAATTCAAGATGATTCACCAAGTTTGAACGTCTGCTTCAGTCTTCTATTTATACTTGAAGGTTTTGGATGTAGCCGTTGTAAACTTTTCATCCTAACTTGATGTTCAATTTCTCTTCTCTTCACATCTTTCAAATTTATGCATTTGAAACAAATTCCAAGATGTTTAAAGACATAGAATTCGAATGTTGAAGCGCGAGATTAATCCATTAATCTTGATGCGTCATAAACTCGTTTACTTCAAACAATTCAGTCCTGATAGAGAGGTGCGCGAGATGCAATGTGGAAGCTTGTGATTTGTCTTATTGCTGACGTTATAGAGTTGCTCAAAGACACTAAGAAATGATTCATGTCAGAAGATACCTTTTATGTTGGACGCTAGCGTGGAATCTCCAACATTCTATACTGACACCTTTTCATTGTGAGGACCACTTGAATATCTTCTTTAATTTCAACGCTTTTTCTCTTGAAAAGCATCAAAGGAATATTTTGTTTCTCATAAACAGAGTTAAAAGAACGAGTATCAATATATTTTGTAAGTGTCATAAGAACTTAAGCTTTTAATAAATAAAAGTTACTCCGCTTCGCTGAGTCTATATCTTTCAAATTATGTAATACTCAGCTTTTCTTACTCTAAGCCATAACTTAATTAAAACTCAGTAAATTAAGATGTTTTTACTTAAACAAACTCATGTAAACTTGTTTAATTAAGAGTCTACTTAGTACTCAATTAATTTCACTATCCTAGACAGTTTGTTATTTCAAAAATGTTCTAAGTGCTATGAAGAACTATTAACTTGGGTTCAACACCATGCCAAACATACGAGTTCCTATTGCTATGGAGATCTCTTTTCAAGTTGGGTTTCATTGCAACCGCAATATGGATATCAATAGCGTGGAACATTTGGAGAAAGAGGAATAAATACGTATTTGAAGGAACTCGAAGAAGCGAAGACTTGTTAGTAGCTAATGTCCATTACTGTTGTCTATTTTTTAAAATAGGAATAAGTCTCTTTTTTTTCAACCTCAGATCTTTTGATTAATCCGAGCATTTTTTGTATATGCTAACTTTGTAATTATTTGAGCGATTCACTATTTGTGACGCGATATTTTTTTAATATAATGAGGTTGGGTGCATTGTAGGACAAGCGGAGGTGGCAACATAGTTAGAATGTCCGCCCCAAATTTGCATTCAACACTTTCTCTTAAAAAATAAATTCTTATTTAGGTAATGATAAATTAAAAGAAACTGGATAAGTTCTTACGAATTATTGGTACAATGAGAGATGAATTGAGATTGACAAGTTATTTAAACCGGATAAAAAAACTAAAAACATTAAAGAAACTTCAATTTACATACTTAAAATAATTAATATTGGTGCGTTACAAATAAAACTATTGATGTAACTAAAGCTACAAATAAAGACAATATTTCTATGTTAGTCATCATCACGTGAAAAAATAATATAAATTAATGAGAAATATGCATGCAGAGAGACACGTGTTGATGGTAGGACCCAGTAGATAAAAAAGTAAGTTGAAATTTTCCTATATAAAGAATCGATGGAAGTGAGATTATAGATCAAACTAGTTTTCATATGATAGATAACAAAGAAAAACAATTTAGTGATAGTAGGAGCAGAGCCAGCCGGGCTTGCAAAAATTGCATGCCTTTCATTTCCAATGTTGTTCTTGATAGTGATGATTGCTACGCTTCTCAGTGGAAGAAAAAAGCATACGATCGTCTTAAACATCACTTAGCAAAACAATTTTGCTAACTCTCTCACATGCCCTTCCCCCTCATACACCAAATTTTATTCCTAGACTTAATTTTTTTAGCTACTTAAAGAATTATGTCTCATGGTTTTAAGATACAAACGATGATTTGTGCCTTCTTTCATGAGACTAAAGGAAATTTGGCTTATTTGGGTAAAAACACGAGTCAATTTAGGTGATGTTTTTGATAAAATTTATGTTACTAAAATTTTAATGGTTGCTTCAAGTCTCATTTCAGTACTGGAAATGTAAGAAATTTATAATAATAATATTCGTTGAAATGTAATTTCGATTTAAAATTATAAATAAAAATAAATTACATACCATTCCAGTAGAAGCAAAATAAGTTGCACCATCCAACATCTTAAATACTTGGTTGCTTTATTTATTATGGGTTCCAGATGTAGTTTTAAATGTATAAAAGATCCAAATAAGGGGCATCAGATAGAATATTTGCAATTAAAATAGGTTGCAGTAACACAGGAGTTGGAAACCTATCAAAGCCACCTAATTATTTCAATTGGACTCTACAACAGTTGTAATAAGTTTACTAAAACCAACAGTTTAAATAGAACTTTTCTTGGAAACTAGACCTTTAGAGCAACAGATTGCATCTAATTTCAAGTGGATATTCAATCAAACCAGCAGTATGATCTGTACTCTACTTTTTAAACAAAACCTTAATGGGCAACAAAATGCAGCAAGACAAAAGAAAAAAACATGTGTGAACTGTCAACCTTTAGTATGTCTTAGTATGCAATAGTTTTTAGTTTAAATTGACGTTACGTTCCTTGATAGGTGTTTTCACGAAATGAGTACGTATCTCTTAATTCATTAATTTTTAACATATTTAACAAAAATTTAATAAAAAACTATATAAATTAATAAGAAAAATGCTTGCACAGAGATACATGTTGATGGTAGGACCTAAAATTAGCACAAATATAATAGTAATTGAGGATTATACTATATATGAATAGTATCTAGTTCAGAATTGATATTATGTTTCTAGATAGGTGTGTTTATGAAATGAGTATTTGTCTTTTAATTCATTATCTTACAATATTCTAAATCAAAAAATATATAAAAATAATAATGTAAACTAATAAGAAAAATGCATGCAGAGAGATACACGTTGATGGTAGGACCTATAGTCTCTTATGGGATTGGTATAAATTTAATAGTAATTAAGGATTAGACTCTATGCGAATAGTTTCTAGTTTAGATTTGACGTCACATTATATGTATGGTTACAAAATGAGTATATTTTTCTTAATTCATTATATAATAATTTACTGAACCAAAATACAAATAAAAAATAATGTAAATTAATAAAAAAAAATACATGCAAATAGATATGTGTTGATGGTAGGACCTACTAGAGCTTATGTCATTCGTATAAATTTAATAATAATTAAGGATTATGCTCTATATGAATAGTTTCTAGTTTAGAATTGACTTTACATTCCTAGTTAGGCAAGCTTACGAAATAAATACGTATTTCTTAATTCATTATTCTTCTAATTTATGAATTTGATACAAATATAATAGTTATTAAGGATAAATCTACATGAATAATTTCTATTTTAGAATTTGATGTTACGTTCGTAGTTATGTTTGTTTTACGAAATGAGTACATGTCTCTTAAATTATTATCTTACAATTCATTGAACCAAAAAATAAATAAAAAATAACGTAAACTAATAAGAAAAGTTAATGTAGAGAAATTCGTGTTGATAGTAGGACCTATTAGAGCTTGTGGAATTTGTATAAATTTTATATTTCCTCCCTATTTTATTAGTCCATCCGGTATCGAAAGTTTGTCATTATACTCAACATTATATTTTCTCTTTTCTTTGTCATTTTAAAATACCAATGTAACGTTAAATACTTTTTTTTATAATTTATCCTTGTACCAATCAGGAAAAAGATTAACTATAAAGTAAAACGAATAAATGAGTTATTTTAATGGGGAATAAATATTTTAATGATCTTGATAAAAAAAACTTAAAATGACAAACTTTCGACACCAGATGAAGTATCTGTCTTTTTTATGTTAGCTCATGAATAGCAAGATATCATTAATTAATTACAAACATTCGGCAACAGATTAAATATTTATCTTTTTATGTGTTTATGGAAATGGTATAAAAGATGTTTGATTCTTTATTTACCTTTTGTCATTAATGATAGTGGTTTTAAATATAAACATATTAAGAAAGGTGTTTAATTGTTTGTATTGGAAATTAAAAATTAAAAATGAAAAATATTAAAAAAATTGAAGGACAAAGAAAGATAATATTTTTTGGAAAAACCTCCGGAGAAACAATGTGTTCCTCCTTCGGAAAAAGATAGGAATTTGTGAAAATTTTGGGGCGAACGTCCCAACTAGGTTGATGTGTTTATTTGCCTAGAAAACACCCACTCCTCTTTTCATTAGAAAGAACGATTCACAAAAAGTGAATCGCCCAAAAATAAAAAGTTCAAATACAAAGAATTGATGGATCAATTAAGAGATCCATGGCCGAAAAAGAAATGAGTTTCTTCCTATTCTTAAAAATTAACCAACAATGATTAATATTAGCTACTAGAAAATCTTCATCTCTTTGAGTCCCTTTGAAGACAAATTCGTTCCTCCTCTTCCATATACTCCAAGCCATACAAAACCAAACCGCGGTTGCAAACTCTCTTTTAAGTCCCGGAATGAAAAAAGATCTCTAAAGAACCAGAAATTCTACCGCATGTCGAGGAATTGGGATTGAAATTCCCAACCATTTGAGGGCTTTACACCAAGTGATCCAACTATTGTGGAAAAATAGGAGCATATGATCGATCGATTCTGACATCGGGCAAAATGGGCATATCGAGTCGTTTAGTACTGTGCAATCTCTATGGAAAAGAAACTCACGGGATGGTAATCTACCATGAATCAATAGCCAACCGAAAAAGCGAGTACAGGGAAGCATAGAGGTACTCCAAAGCAGCCAAAAAATTTCTCCTTTAATTAGCCTAAACGTAGCGTCATACAACCCTATACAGAATGAAGCTGCCAAATACTCTTTATTGGGGCCAATTCTCCATAAAAATCAATCACTCGATGAGGTAAAGGACAACACAACATGCTCTTCAAGAGATACATCAATAGTGGAAGAATGGAAAATGGACAGCACATGTAGAAAAATCAGACATCTTAACTCCAAGCAACGATTACGCTCGGCTAAACGTAACCTACGGCTCCATAACGGTCTTCCATTAGTCACATTGTCGAATAATTTCAAACGTACCGAGCTAACTAATCTCGATTTCATTCCACTTAAGTTCCAAAGATATCCAAATGTGTCTTTCAACGGTTGATCAATTGCCCAAGAATCATGCCAAAAATCGGTAGAGTTTCAATTCTCAAGCCTAACCCGATAGGTATTGGTAAAAAAATTGCCAATAATTTTGATTCTGAAAACAAGTAGAGATAACATTAAGCCAAATTGGTGATAGCTTAGATCTATCAAAATCAAAAAAATCCCACCAAGTTGCAAATCCATATCATTTTACACAAAAAATCGCCCATAGGGAATTATCATCCGTATTTCGGAGTCGCCAGAGCCATTTAAGCAATAAACTACAATTAGTGAGCCTGAAATCCCAAATGAATAACCACCTAGGTGCTTCGACAAGTTTATAACATCCCAACTAACTTTGCAAATCCCCTTACTTTCGTGATCTCCTCTCCATAAAAAATTCCTCATAATGTAAACAAGCTTCCTATTCACTATTTCTGGTAATTTGGAAAGAGATAATAAATTGATCGGGAGCGAAGAGAGTACCGATTTAATTAAGACCTCATGATCGGCGTAAGAGAGACATTTCCCCTTCCATAATGCAAGGTGCTACTGAAATTTTGTAATCAAAGCGTCCCAATTTCCCATGTTCAAGCGTTTATAACAGAGAGGAGTGCCGAGATAGGAGATCATGAATTTTTCTAGCTTGCATCCGAATGTAGAAGCAGTCAAATGAGTAATGACATCATCCAAATATGCTGAGAAGAGAGCTCTTGTGATAGTTAATACGTAAGCCAGAATGAGCTCAAAACAAAGGAAAATCCTCATGAAAGTCGGGATGATAGACTCGTCAGCTAGAAGAAAACATATCGTGTCATCTGCGAACTGCAATAAAGAAATGTATGGTAAATCATCTACGATTTTGAATCCTAGAATAAGGCCTTCGCAAATACTAACATCAATAAGTAGCTTCAACCCCTCCACTGCAAGAATGAAAATGAAAGGAGATAGTGGATCCCTTACTTGACTCCTCGACGAATGTTGATCGGTTTTGATGGGCTTCCATTGAGCAATATAGATGTGGTCGAATTATGTCTGCAACCCCTAAGCCATGAAATCCAATTGTGACAAAAGCCCATTTTCATTAAAACTACATCGATATAAATCCACGAGATTCTATCGAAGCCTTATGAAAGTCTAATTTGAAGATTAAACATGCACGACATTGCTTATGAATCGAGTGAATTACTTCTGAAGCTAGAAAGGTACATTCGTGAATACTCCTATCTTTGACAAAAGCAAACTGATTCCCAGAAATCAAGGACGGAAGCACCACTTTCAGTCTGGATGATAATAACTTTGTAATCACTTTGTAGACTCCGTGAATTAAAACTATAGGCCTGAAATTCTGGATAGCGCAGCTGCCTGAAATTTTTAGAATAAGAACTATGTACGAAGATTTTATCGATGTCGGGAGAAAAGATGTCACATGAAAGCGATCAAGAATATGCATGAAGTCTGCTTTCATAATGGGCTAAGCTCTCTTGTAAAAGAAATGATTAAAACCATCTGGGCCGGGTGACTTATTCTCATTGCAAGAGCATAATGTATCCCAAACTACTTCCTCAGAAAACGCCTCTGTCAATAGCCGATTTTGAGCATCTAAAACCCGATAAAAATGAAGCTTGCATAAGGAGAATGGAATTGGCCGTGGGGCTGAGAATTGCTCGGTATAGAATGAATTTATAGATGAGGAAATCAGCCCCATGTCAAAACAAATAAAGCCATTCAATTCAAGAGATGAAATCCGATTATTTCGGAAACGAGAGTGGAAGCGGTTCAATGAAAGAAACTTATGTTGTTATCCCCTACAAGAGACCATTTCACCCTCGATTGTTGGTGCTTGATATTCTCTAAATGTGATCTCCATTGAGCAAGTTTGCTTTTCAAAGAGAGGAGTTTAGCCACTTCAACTTCTCCCAAAGGCCGAGAAGAGGTGTTGTCCGTCAATCATAGTACCCGCTACTCCAAAACATCAACTACCTGCTGCAAATTCCCAAAATTCAAAGCATGCCATGGTCGAATCTCGATGCTTAGAGTCTGTAGCTGAAAGGATAAGTCTTTATTGCCATGATTCATACAAATCGATGTCCATTTATCATGAATAAATGGAAGGAAAGAACTACTGTCCCACCAGCAGTTTAATGACCGAAATGGTCTAGGGCCCGAGGCAACATGCATATGACTTTGGAATAAGATCGGGAAGTGTTTGATAAAGAAGTATCCACTATTTTTATTGACATTTCCAACCACCGATCCACAATCGAACAAGACGCTAACACTCTATCAATTTATGAAAATGACCTCGCATTATGCCAAGTGTAATCTCTACAGTGAAGCAGGATATCAACCAAGTCACAATCATTGATGAGAACATGAAAACTCGACAAAGATGGAAAAGTGAATCCACTAGACCTTTCATTACCATGAAGCACCTCGTTAAAAACGCCACACAAAAGAACATTATCAAGTTGACTAATAATCTGACTCAATTCTTACCACATTAAACTTCGTTCGTTCCAAATCGTAACCCCATATAATGCAACAACATGAATATCCAAGAGTTGGAGGTAAAATGCAAAATGATCCATCGCTGTGAAGATGCAATTAGAACTCCAGAAAGTAACACACGATTCCAAGATAAGGTAATACCCCTCGATAAGCCTTGAGAACTAATACATTGAAATTCAAAATCGTTGTGACCCCAAATTTTCTGAAAAGTAACATCTGAAATCGAAACTACTTTCATCTCAATCAAAATAAAGAAATACAACTTAATTTTTCGGATACAAGAATGAATAAATCATTGCTTAATTCGATTCAACAAAGCCCCACGGTAATTCCAACTCAAAAATGATAACGACATTATTAATAAAAAGAAGTCCTTGATTAATACCATGTTCCTTAACCAATCCTGTTCTGAATCTCCTCCATCACTAACGCCTTTGAGCTTTCTTTGAACAAGCCCAGTTTGACTCCATCAGACCAAGTGAGATGAGCCTCAGAAGGTCTTTTCGCATGCGACTTCATAAACAACCAGTTCATATTCGGGATATCAGGACCCCAAGGAGCTAGAAGTGTACATCAAACAATATGAGGCAGCAACTACATCGGAAGAGATACGATGCACTGCCATAGAATCATTCGCGAGTGAATCTAAAATTACTACAGTAGGAGTACCCGAGACAGCTGCTGCTAGAGGCTTAGGGGCAGTAACATCCTGCGACTTCAAGGTTTCAGCAAGACTGTCAGAAACACATTCCAAATGATAAAAATAGCCAAAGCAGGTTGACAAATAACAGACTCTTGGGTAGAGGCAAATGATTCTGACAATTGGTTACCGATATACCTATCCTCAAATTCAGGGAGAGATGTGTAATTAGGAGACCTTGGAACATACTCTGAGTAATTCTTGCATGCAGTTAACTGCCTTACATGAGCCTCGACATCAATTCTAATTTCTCCCCATGTTTAAGACAATGCGATGATCTTTCGAATCCAGAGGAACACTCATTACACAAGTGACAGCATTAACCTGATCCGGCCTAGCAAAATTATAATAAATCGAAACTAAGTCCCCCATAACAATAGCCATCTCTCGAATTAGAGTTTCCGTAATGATAGCCGGAGGGAGCCCAATAAAGTCAATAAAACATAATTGCTTGGAGGGAATAAAATCCAACGAGTATGGCTGAATGTCAGAAAATAAGTCTTGTAAAGAGAGCCAATCACCGTCAAGAAACCCCGCTAAAGCATCCTCGGAATAGATCCCGATTACAACATGATTTCCGCATGCCGGTGCAATAAAATTAACCGCAAATTTCCTATCTCTAACTATCCCAAACAAATAAGGAATCAGTGTAATATTACAAACCTCAGCTAAATAACATAATCTAATCCACTCCACTTTCTGAATAGATTGAGGTAAGTTAACAACAAAAGTCTCCTTATTATTTGGTGCAACTACCTCAGCATAAGACCGAGCATCTCTCTGAGAATCCATGAATGTGTTTCTAACCGATTGTGATTCTAACTTACAGTCTCGGGTAGCTACAACAAAGTCACGTTAGTGCTTACATGCCTCTCATACTTCGAATTAAAGGCACATAACCTAAATTTTTCGATTGAGATGGCATTCAAATGGAAAAGAGCCTCATGCATGGGAACAGAGCCTTCCAAAGAAAGGAATTCGAAGCTTTGGTTTCTCGCATTCCTCTTGCGAGCAACATAAATCCTTCCGTTGACGTCGTATTTAAGAAAGATAATCCTCATGGCTTCTTTATCATGAGAAGCAGGGAAGCTTGCAAAATAAATATTGTTTGGCTGGTGCTGATGACTTGAGACAGAACGGAAGTGGTTGTGCTGCCGGTTTGTTGGTTTCAGATGATGAGGGGAGGGAGGAGGTGACTGCACTGGGGTTTTAGAATAATGAGGTTGCAGCGAGATCGGCTTGTGTGTGGGCTTAGGGTTGATCGGGGATGACGTGTGGTTGTCGGAAAGGAGGATGCGGTGGTTAGGGTTGTGGTTGCCAGATGGGATGCGACTGCTAGGGATGGCTAGTTTAGGGTTAGGGTTCGCCATTGGAGCTATAAACATTTGTACTCATTTTGCCTTGAATGAAAGATAGATAATATATAAAGGGAGGGAATAGTAACTGAAAATTAGACTCTAGTTCTTGATAAGACAATGGCACAACGTAGCTAGATTGGTATGCTTATGAAACGGGTACGTATCTCTTAATTCATTATTTTATAATACATTGAAAATAAATGAAAATAATAGTAATTAATAATAAAAATGCATGCAGAGAGATACATATAGATGGTAGGCCTACTGTAGCTAATATTGAAATATATCTCTATAAAAACATTGATGGAAGTGAGACTATAGAACAAACTAATTTTAAAATTTGAATTGCTGTATGTATGGCATTGGCTTTGAATTGGCTTAAATTTACCGTGAAAACAATTGCCGAGATATTCAGTGGCTTCCCTACAATAATAATTCATAAAGATGGAAAGGTTACATTTCATTACAAAGCAAAGCAATCTAAGTATTAACATAAATGCAAAATCATCGTAGATATTTATAAATTACTGATAATCGAGTTGTTCTTTATTCCTTTTTTCTCGGGCTTTGTACAAAGATGAAAAAGTTAATTTACTGCACAATCAATGTATTTAAAAAGTTTATTGAATTCAATTACATATTTTAATTACACGTATTGGGTGGATTCCCGCAAACATAAAAAAAATTTTGGGTTAAATACATCAACACCTCCTTAACTTGGTGATGTCCTTCAAGAATAATCTTCTAGCCTTCGAGTATCCAATTTGATGTCCTACAAAGCAAGTCTCTGGTCGGAAGTGTTTCCGGCGAAGACCCTCCGACGATCAAGTTAGATATATGAGAAAGGTGGTTTTTGTGTGTTCTTAGAATAATAGTTACCTCAACAATAGGAGATTATCTTGCTATTTATAGGACTTGCATGTAATGATGATATGTGGGACCCGTCTGCAAGAGGTGCATATGTGGCAAGCTGCTCGGGGGTCTTGTTAGCCGTTGGAGCATTAAATAATTTGTCTCTGCTAGTTAGTATCGCATTTAATGCGACAGAGGAGAGATAATGAGTGCGCCGGTATCGGCGTGGGTTTTAAGGATGATGTCTCAGCTTAAGCGTAGTGGGTAGTGCCGAGGGCCACTAGTTTACGATACTTTGCCTCAGCTCTATGTTATGCTGATGGGATATCGGCGCGTGTTCGCGCCGAGGCACACTTCTGTTCTGTAAACTAAGATGCAATTATTTGGATTTTTAGTGGGCCTTTAGGCCTTTAATGGGCCTTGATATCAGGAGTCCCCCCCCCTTACGAGCCCTAATGAAGGCTCTTTTAGGGCCTTTGTGTGTAGCGCTATTTTGCTGAAGCTGTGACTGTTGAGTTGACGCGACGGTTCACATCCACTGCAATTTTTACAGTAATGATAGTGTTTCTAGGGAACAGGTGTGTTCCCTTATTTCGCATGCTACTTATTGTATAAATTAGGGTGTGCATATTCTTTTTGTTCTTCCGCTTGGTTTTGCTCTGACAATACGTTTCTTTTTGCTCTCTAGTTTCATCAATTTCTTATCGCAAATTGCTGTCCGAGTTCTTCATCTTCCCTTGAGTGAGTTTTACTTCATTTTAATTTGTTAAGATGTCTTCAACTTCTTCTGATTCTTGTGCCTTAATCCACCGCGCCGGTCACCGTTAACCGTTGGAGGAGCGTGTTACTCATCCTACTGCAATGCTGCCTTTGATGGGCCCTGAGTCCACCGGCGTGGTGAAGGTGGTGGGGGGTGGGTCGGGCTCTGTTCCGCGCCACTAAGTGGCTGGGGAGTCATCTTCCCCTTTTCTCGCCGAAGGGGCGGATTGTCAGACGCCCACCATAATAAAAAAGAAAGAGGCTACTAAAATTTTCCAATTGTTGGTGGGGTCCTCACGTGGGGTTTTAGGGAAAGCCCCGAAGAAGGGGGAAGTGATGTGGAATCCCCCCAGGGAGGACTTGGTGCCTGTCATATGCCAGCAGGTGCGTTGGGGATTCCGCTTTCCCTTAGAATTTGGGGTGGTGGATGTGCTACGCGAATTTGGTCCGTGTCCCAGGCAATTACATCCCAACGCGTGGATTGTGTTGGCTGTTCTAGTGTAGATGTGCCACGAGTTGGGTTTTACCGTTTCAGGGCGTGTGTTCCGCCTCTTCTTTAGGCCTCATACGATGCACGCCGGGGCTTTTGTATTTTGGGGCAGCACAAGGGAAACCACCCTGAAGCTATGGAGAAGCAATCCCACATAAGGGATTTCAAGGACAAGTGGTTTTGGATATTTCCGGCCCCTGATAACGTTGAGAGGGACATGCCGAATCCTTTGAAGGATGGAAAGTTTCCTTTCCACACTCGTTAGAACCAGAATCCAGAGGATCCTTATCACTGGCGCCGAGCCAAGGATTTTAGTTCATCACAGCGCCACGAGGCTAATATTATTCATCGGATCTGGCCCAGCATTCATTGGCGCATGGTGAAGTTTTTGCTTGGTCAACCTGGTGGCTTCTTCTGCTGGATGGATCAAGGGGCCATTATGTTTACCGATTTGACTGCTGAAAGTGGTGAGATTTCGAAAAACTGGTTGTTGTTTCTTGTTACTTGTAGGAATGGCTCGTATTAAGTGGAAACCGAAAATTATTCTTTCAGTGGCAGCGGCGAGGATGCAGATGCCTGAGGATGTTCAGCCGGTGGAGGCTGTTGGCCCCTCAGCTACGACGGCGGAGGCAATGCCGACAGTACAAGTCACCGCTGAGAGCTGGGCTCAGCAGCTGCTGGAGTAGGGGAGAGTAGATCCTCTTGCATCCTAGGGAGCCATGAAGGTGGAGGCGGAGGATGTGGTGGTTATTTATACCACTCCTCCTAGGGCCGCAGTTCCTGCGGCTGATTCTGGGATGCTGGTGGTCAGGAAGAAGGCTCCCGCTGTTGCGGGGGGGTGTAGAGATTAAGGAGAGGGGACAGAAGCGTCCCCGCGATAATGGTATGGGAGGAAAGTCTTCCAAAGGGAAAGCTCCGCTGACAAAGGAGGAGCAGGTCCAATGGGCCAAATACGATCCTCCCTTGGTAAGTCTATCTGCCAAGCTCCCTTTTTGTTTATTTGTTTGTATCAGCCATTAAAGTTTACCTAGGGTGTTGTAGTTGTGGTGAAAGGTCTATGGGGAGGACGTACCTCTGATCAAGGTAGAGGTGTTGAGTGAGCTGGGGCGCTTCACCGAGCTTCCTAGCGAGGATGCTCGCTTCGGCGTTATGGGTCCCGCTGAGTTGGGGGCCTACGTGGAGCAGCAAGCCTTGCTTGTAAGTATTTTTGTTATGTAGCATTCCTGTTTGTTTACTGATAAGTAATATGTGGTCGCTCTTGGTTTGAAGGCATTTTCCGCTACTCATCGGGTGGCGAAGGCTTTAACTGAAGCGCAGCACCAAGTGGAGACAGCCTACGCTGCTTCCCAAGGTAGTGCTAAGCGGCTGAAGGAGGCTCAGCTGGAGCGCCAAACTTTTGCTGAGTTGGAGGAGACAACCCGAAGGTTGGGGGAGACGGGCAAGAAGCAGGCTGCGGAGTTGGCCCAAACGCTTAAGGACTTGGAGTACTCCGAGGGGAAGAGGAAGGATCTAGTGAGCATAATGCGAGCCTTGGAGGAGAAGCATGAGGTGGCGCTTGCCAAGGTCAAGTCCACCGCTGAAGCTGAGGAGAAGAGGCTCAAGGTGCTGATAGAGGAAGAGAAGGAAGGGAGAGCTCAAGTGGCTAAAGATTTGGAGGACGCCGAGAAGGGGCTGGGGTACTGGAGGACCATCGCTGAGGATAAAACTGCAGCCTTACGGGATCTCCAGTATAAACAAGATCATCATAAGGCGAAGTACAAGCTTAAGGTGAAGCAAACTCGTGAAGATTGGCGGGAGGATCACCTCAGCTACCAAACCGCTTTCCTTTGTGCTGTTCGCGCTAAATTTCCTGAGGCCCACATCGATGATCTTACCCAATTGGCCCCGCCTGATGAGCCCCTCGGTCGCTGGGAGGAAGATGAGTGCATATTTGGGCCTCTCGCGCCAGAGCCTTCTTACTCTAACATTTCTTCGGTAGCAACGGAGGAGGAGGAGGAGGTGCAATCGTGACCATCTCCGTTTTGCTTTTTTGTTTTGTATTTTTGTTTCTAAACTTTTGTAGCCATTGAGTTCAGCTTTTGTGAACTCAAACCTTCTCATAAATGAATACATTTTTATGCCCTTGTTCCCTTTGTTGCTGAGTTTTTCTTGTTTATGGTTTTTATTATGATCAATTGTCAAGGTATCTTGCTGTATGGTTGTTACGCCCATCTTTTCTTGGTATACTTCTTGGAGGATCTATTTTGTATCTTAATTTATCTTGATTTATGGCTCTACCGCTGGGATCTCGCTGATCCATCCCATAGGTGGTTTCCATTTTGATTACACGTGATAATGCTGGGGGGGATTTCGTTTATTTGACCCTTCAGGCTGCTTTGCTTTTTTAGAAGGTGATAATGCCGAGGGGATCTTGCTGATTTGACCCTGCGGGCTGTTTAACTTGCTTTTAATTTCAAAGCGTGAGAGCGCCGAGGGGATCTCGCTAATCTGACCCTGCGGGCTGTTTAACTTGCTTTTAATTTCAAAGCGTGAGAGCGCTGAGGGGATCTCGCTGATCTGACCCTGCGGGCTGTTTAACTTGCTTTAATGGGAGAGTGCCGAGGGGATCTCGCTGATTTGACCCTACGGGCTGTTTAACTTGCTTTAATTTTAAAGCGTGAGAGCGCCAAGGGGATCTCGTTGATCTGACCTTGCGGGCTGTTTAACTTGCTTTAATTTCAAAGCGTGAGAGCGCCGAGGGGATCTCGCTGATTTGACCCTACGGGCTGTTTAACTTGCTTTAATTTTAAAGCGTAAGAGTGCCGAGGGGATCTCGCTGATCTGACCCTGCGGGCTGTTTATCTTGCTTTTTGGGGAAGGCTCGTAAGAAACTGTATTTTCATTGCTGTGAGGGTTTACAAAACATAATCTTAATAAATAGATGTACAAAATGCCATTCGTCACGCTCCCGGGTAAAACTTTCGAAGAGATGTTGCGTTCCACGTGCGGGGTAGGACTTTTCCTCGAATGGTGGCCAACTTATATGCGCTGCCTCCTATTCATTTCCTCACTTTGAACGGGCTTTCCCATTTGATACCGAGTTTTCCTCGCCCCTCTCTAGCTTGTGAATCCTTTATATTCCGAAGGACTAGGTCGCCTTCTTGGAATGTCAGTGGTTCCATCTTTTTGTTGCGTATCAGCGCAATGCGTCTTTTATACTCTATCATGCGTATAAGAGCTTGCTCTCGCCTCTCTTCCAACGAGTCCAAGTTGTTCCTTAGCAAATCATCGTTCGAGGCACCCTCAATGTAGTTGGCCACCCTTGCACTAGGGACGCCGATGTCGATAGGGACTACCGTCTCTGTACCGTAAGTGAGAAGGAAGGGTGTTTCTCCCATTATTGTTCGAGGAGTGGTCCTGTATGACCAGAGGATGTTGTTTAGCTCTTCCAACCATGATGAGCCATGTTCTTGAACCCTTGTTTTGATTCCCTCCAAGATGGTGCGATTAGTTACCTCCGTCATACCGTTCGTCTGAGGATGAGATACACTAGAGAAACGGAGCTGTATTTTTAGCCTGTGGCAGAAGCATTTGAACGTATGACAATTAAATTGCATCCCATTATCTGCTATGATTGTGTGTGGGATGCCGAAGCACGACATTATGTTCTTGGAAAAGAAAGCCATGACCTGTTTTGGTGTGATGGCTAATAACGGCTCGGCTTTTACCCATTTAGTGAAGTGATCAACAGCCACGATAATCCAATGCTTCTGTTCTTTCACCCTTGGTAAGGGTCCTACCAAATCTACTCCCCATAGAGCGAAGGGCCATGCAGCTTGTATTACAGCCCTCGGCCCGGTTAGTGCGGTCATCTTTTTGGCGAAGGCTTGGCAGGCTTCGCAAGACTGGACCATTCTCTTAGCTTCTAGCTCCATGGTTGGCCAATAGAAGCCTTGCAGCTTCGCTCTTCGAACCATTGCATCTTTCTTCTCATGCGCACCACAGAAGCCCTTGTGAACTTCACGTAGTATATAATCAGCATTGACCCGACCACACACTTTAGCCACGGATGACTTATCGATTTACAGTACAACTGCCCGCCAATGATTACATAACAAAAAGATTTTCTCACTATTTTTTTAGCCTGGCACGCGTCAGCTGGTAGTTCATTGTACTCCAAGTATTTATTGATGGGGGTAAACCACTCATTCTCCATCTCCTTCTACAATACCTCGGTTGTGGGAATATCGGGGGCATTTATCCGCAGGGGGATACAAGGGAGTAAGATTTCCTGTTCTTGGCTTGAGGTCCCCTTTGCTAATCTGTCAGCTTCAGCGTTTAGTGCCCTAGGAATTTGCTCAATGGACATTTCAATACCCCCCATTCGGATATCTTTGATAAGGGTGGTGATTTGGTTAAGATATTATCTCATGGACTCATTCTTAGCTTTGTATTCCTTGCCGAATTGCTTGACCACCAGTCCCGAATCGCTGAATATTCTAACATTGTCAAGCTTGATGACTTGGATGATCTCTAATTCGAATATCAGCGCTTCATACTCAGCAGCGTTGTTGGAGGCTCTAAATTCGAGTCTGGCAGCCTGCCGAATCACTATCCCCTTCGGGCCTTGGAGGTATATTCCAATGCCTGTTGCTGTATTATTGGAACTGCCATCTATGAACATGCGCCAAGCGTCGTCCAGTAGTTCTTTCTGGGGTAGAGCTTCTTGTATGAAGTCTACTAACGCTTGCACCTTCATCGTTGTCCTCAGTTCAAAGCGGACGTCAAATTCAGCGAGCTTAAGGGAGCATTCGACAAGGCTCCTTGAAGTTTCAGGACGCTATAGTGCTTTCTTAAGCGGTAGATCTGTTCACACTATGATCGTGTGGGCTTGGAAATAATGGCGCCACTTTTGGGAAGATATCATCAGGGTGAATGCTAGCTTCTCCATGCTGCTGTATTTGACTTCGGCACCTTTCAAAGCACGACTACCATAGTAGACGGGGAACTGATCCACCACCTCTTCTCTAATGAGCACCATTCCTAATGCTTCCTCTGAAGTGCTGAGGTAGAGATATAGAGGCATGCCCTCTATGGGGTGGCTCATCAGGGGCGGAGAGACCAAAAAGGTTTTGATCTCGGCTAAGGCTGTGGCGCAGTCCTCTCCCCATACGAACTTCTTCACTTTTAAGGCTTTGTAGAACGGGAGGCATCGTCGTACCGCGCAAGAAATGAAGCGGCCTAAAGCATTGAGTTTACCGTTGAGGCGCTGGACATCCTTGATGTTTTGAGGTTCTTGCAGATGAAGTACTGCTTGTATTTTATCAGGGTTGGCCTCTATTCCCCTCTGCGAGACCAAATAGCCTAAAAATTTCCCTCTTGTAACGCCGAAGGCACACTTTTCTGGGTTCAGCTTTAACTCGTACTTTTCCAGTAAAGTCAGCACTTTAGCTATATCAGCAGCATGGTCCTCCTCGGCTTTACTCTTGATTATCATGTCATCCACATACAACTCCACCTCCTTCCCTATCATGTCACCGAATATTTCATTGAGCATCCTTTGGTACATGGCTCCAGCGTTCTTAAGGTCGAAGGGCATGACGTTGTAATAGTATATCCCCTCGTGGGTAATAAATGAGGTCTTTTCCTTGTGCTCTTTAGCCATGGGTATTTGATTGTATCCCAAGGTTGCGTCCAGCATGGAATAAATGGCATAGCCTACCATTGCATCTACCAATATGTCTATGCTTGGGAGAGGATAGCTATCCTTTGGGCATGCTTTGTTTAGGTCTGTGAAATCCACGTACATACGGAACTTACCATTCGGCTTCTTGACCAACACGACGTTGGCGATCTAATCGGGGTAACGAACGGCTTTGATGTGTCCAGCCTTCAATAGGCGAGAGACCTCTTCCTTGATTGCTTCTATCTTTCTGGAGCATGATTTCTCCGCTTTTGTTTCACCGGCTTGGCCTAAGGGAAGACATTTAATCTGTATTCTGCAACTTCGGGGCTGACCCATGTAAGGTCTGCTGGGGTCCATGTGAAAGCCCGGATCTTTTCTCGCAACACTGTCAGGATTTCTTCCTTGGTTTTGTTTGCTAGTCCGCTTGACATATGGATATCCTTCCCTTCTTCTAGGGTGACTGCCACCATTACATCTACTAGTTCGGCAGCCTTTTCTCGATCCAGCTCTTCTACTATCAAAGGCTCAGCTTTTAGGGACATTAAATACGTCTCCTTGGCGGCTTGTTGATTTCCCTAGGCTGTGGTTACTCCTTAGTGTGTAGGTATTTGCAGCGTGAGATACCCTAAGGTTAATGACTCCTTCGGACCCAATGATAAGCGGGCGCCCCAAGATTATGTTGTAAGCTAACGGGATATCCACTATCAAGAATTCGACTCGTGTTTTCCATTTGGGTCTTCCATCTCCCAATGCAATGGATAAGTTGGTCGAGCCGCATACCCAAACTGCATGTCCGCCGAGGCCAATTAGCAGTGCCTGATGAATGGCGAGATGGTTAGGGTTTCCTCCCACGGCTTCGTATACCCTTCTAGTTATCACATTAACCGAGCTGCCTATATCCACTAGTGTGCGGCGCACCTGGTATCCTTCTACCAGCATTTCGATCACCAAGGCATCATTATGGGGCGAGGGCTTCCTTTCCTGGGCGAAGGAGTAGCATGTCTCGCTCCCCCTATCTGTATTGTCGTAGTCAAACGTGTTCCCTCTCTTTCTTTTTTTCCTGGATAATTCCTCCGGATATCACATGTATCACTCCTCTAGGCGGAGGGTCATCAGAATTACGGTGGTGCTGACTCATTTCAACATCTCGGCGAGGTAGTTGATAGCCCAACCCATCACTTCGGCTAGGCGGTTGATAGCCTATCCCATCACTTCTACGAGGCGGTTGATAGCCTCGCTCGTCATCTTGGCGAGACGGTTGATAGCCTCGCCCCTCATCCCTGCAAGGCGGTTTATAGCCTCGCTCCTCATTTTGGCAGGGTGGTTGATAGCCTCGCTCTGAGTGGAGATGTCTACTGCTGTCCTCTCATCGTTCTCCTGGTGTGCGATGGAGGAAATGGTTCAACCTTCCCTCCACAGCTTTTTTGTTCAATTCACGAGCCAACTCTCTGCATTCTTCCATGTCATGACCTTCACTCTTGTGGAACTCGTAGTAAGTTCCCGGCTTTCCTTTGTGCTTCATTTTGGGGGGGTACCTGATGCTCTCCCCGTTTCTCTCGATCCACATTAACACCTCTTTCCTTTTGGCGTTGAATGGGGCAGGATCTTCCAGCTCCCGCCCATTCCGGTCAGTAGGCCTGTCGGCTCTCTGGTTCTCATTTCCCATAATCTCGTCATTTAGCAGGTTCCTCTCTCGCCGCGGCCTCTATTTGCTTTCTATTTCTTTTATGAGTTTCCCATCGCACCCATTTTCTGGCCTTCTGCATCAGCGCGGCCAACGTGGTAGGTCTTTCGATAGAAATATCTTTTGCTAGGTCAGCACTTCGGCAATTCCTCACCATCGCTTCGGACGCTATATCTATATTGCAATCTCTAATCTCCAGGGCCACTTTCTGAAATCTCTCTACGAACTCAGCCAGGGGTTCATCCATCCTTTATCGAACCATTTGCAAGTTTTGGACGGTTTGACTAGGGGGAATGGACGTGATGAAGTACATGGCAAAGCTTTTTGCTATCATGTCAAAGGTAGTCACGGACCCCGGCTTTAGACTCTTGAGCCTGTGGCTTGTTGGTGCCACGAGGGTGGTGGGGAATAACTTGCATAGCATGGCATTAGTAGCGTCAGCTGCCTCCATAACTTGGTGGAAATAGCGAACGTGTGCTGTAGGGTCCCCTATCCCAGAATATTCACGTAGGTGCGGCTGCTTGAACCCCTTTGAGAATCTTTCTAGGCGTATACGAGCGCTGAAAGGCAACTCCGTTTCGGTGATATCGGGTACGCCGATTTCCATACCCCTTTCAACTAAGATCTCGTCTATCCTTTTGACTATGACGGCTTCCAAATCCTCTTGGACGGGTTGGTGTTTCTTAGGAGTCACACGTCTAGATTCTGCTGAACTCCCCTCACTAATCAAAGGTTCTTTGGAAGGTGCCTTGTGCACCAGGTCTTTTCCCTTAACTAGGGATCTTTCTCCCAACTCACCTTCTGGCTTGGTAGGCTTGGTTTTTGTTGTTTCTTTGGCAGTTGAAGTCCCGCCCCTCTCCTGCGCTTGAGGGAGACGGTAAGTGTAGTGTGAGCGGTCCTGCCTGGTTGCAGGTATAGAACTTTGCAGCGTGTACCACGTTTCCGACTCATTTATTCACCTGTCCTGGCAGAGTCTTCTAAGCACCTCTTGTTCCTCCTTCCGCGAATGCAAGATTTCGTTCATCATACTCTGCATTAGGGCCATAGCCGCATTTTGTTGTTCATTTTGTTTGATAAGCATGGCCATCATATCTTGTTTTTCTACTTTCCTTTTCCTTTTCTCGCTTATCCTGGGTCTTGAAGAGCTGGGTGTACCCGTCTGCGTAGGGGGAACGTTGGTGGCCGCTTTCGCTGTTCCTACTTTATCTCTAGGTTCCGGTGTATCCAAAAGAATTATCCTGGAAAGGGGTGATCTTGTCGGTCTGCTTGAGAGTGTAGTCATCATTCAGGGTTGTCTTCCACGCTCACCGCACCAATTTAATGTCCTTCAAGAATAATCTTCTAGCCTTCGAGTATCCAATTTGATGTCTTGCAAAGCAAGTCTCCGACCGGAAGTGTTTTCGGCGAAGACCCTCCGACGATCAAGTTAGATATATGAGAAAGGTGGTTTTTGTGTGTTTTTAGAATAATAGTTACCTCTACAATAGGAGATTATCTTGCTATTTATAGGACTTGCATGTAATGATGATATGTGGGAGCCGTCTGCAAGGGGTACACATGTGGCAAGCCGCTTGGGGGTCTTGTCAGCCATCGGAGCATTAAATAATTCATCTCTACCAGTCAGTATCGCATTTAATGCAACAGAGGAGAGATAATGAGTGCGTCGGTATCGGCTTGGGTTCTAAGGATGATGTCTCAGCTTAAGTGTGGTGGGTAGTGCCGAAGGCCACTAGTTTACGATACTTTGCCTTAGCTCTATGTTATGCTGATGGGGTATCGACGCGTGTTCGCGCCGAGGCACACATCTGTTCTGTAAACTAAGATGCAATTATTTGGGTCTTTGGGTCTTTAGTGGGCCTTGAGGCCTTTAATGGGCCTTGATATCACTTGGTAAAAAAAGTCGAATGTCAATCTAAACTTTCAAAAGTTTCAATCATTATTCTTCTAGTTTATGGAACTGATACAAATATGATAGTAATTAAGAGTTAGACCCTATTTTATCTTCTAGTTGCTAGCATTTGATACATGGAGGATTTTCTCAAGGCACAGACTAGTTGAGTAGCTTGGGATTCCTTCATTGGTCCACTTGTTATTTGCAATTAACTATATTATGTTAATTAGCTGAATAAATCAGTATTGCATTTTGTTATATGATAAGTGTATAATTACACTTATTATCATATAAATTTTATATAATAAACACTATAGTTTTAGTCTTTTTTATAATTCATATAAAAGATTTCACGTGGTATGTAGTTGTTTTTGATGCAAATGCAGATACTAGGTATATCTTGGGAGTAAAATGAGCTAAAGTGGAATTCTATGAAAAAAGAGTGAAAAAGGTGCAAAAAGATGCGTGGAACTTAAAGATTTCGCTTAGGATCAAAGCTATCGAAGATCGATGAAGTTACAAGAAGAATTCTGAGTAAAGCTTAATTCACGGTCGCGACAATCATTCGCGGTCGCAACTTGTTTACTTCAGAATCAGAAGATTGCCAATCAAAGATTCACGATCGTGACATGTATATCGTGGTCGCGACATGGACAATTTTCTCGTATTATCTTTTTAACTAACAGCTGCCAGATAAGCATGATCAACCGCTATCAACTGCCATTAACTACCAATGAACAGACACCTATCACAAGTCAACTAATCATGAAAAGGTGCGTATCAATTGTGGATTATATCAAAGCTTCTCAATCAATCACAATGAAGAGATGCAATCTTTCACCAATGGACACAACCCTTCGTTTGGATAAATGCAACCCTTCGAACTCAATAAATAGGGCTCCAAAACTCACAAATTTCATGCATGGTGTGGCACATGGTACAGAGAGACAGAGGGAAAATGTTAGAGTGCAAATATAGTGTGTATAAATAGAGAGTTCGCTATGTTCTTAAGTGTTAGCGAGAAAATGTTTAAGTGATTCGAATCCTTGTTTCGATCACTAGATTTCTCTATATTCTCGAGCGATTGTTGTATAA
>CATIWQ010082656.1:0-18619 GCA_949673415.1 Euphorbia schlechtendalii | reverse complement strand
TCTTTTTTCACCTTTTTCACTCTTTTTACATAGAATTCCACTTTAGATCATTTTACTCCCAAGATTTACCTAGTATCTGCAATTGCACCAAAAACAACTACATACCACGTGAAATCTTTTATATGAAGTATAAAAATGACTTAAAATACAATGTTTAGTGTGTAAAATTATATTGATAATAAGTGTAATTATACACTTATCAAGTATGCTATATCCATAGGCTCGGTAACCTATCTAGCTATGTAAGATGCCACTCTGAAATCTTAGAGGAGCAAATACTGCATGGTATCCTCTGGTGCCTCCCAAACTGTCTATATAAGAGATTGGGAGAGTAGAATGTGGAAAGATATAGGCCCATCAACAATACCCTATCCTCGTGCATTAGGACTGCAACATGGGTAATCACCCACTAAGGGTAAAGCTAGCAAACCCTATCATCGGGAAGCTGATAAAAAACCTAGGTCAAGTCATGCTCCGCCATTCGTAAATTTCCCTCAAAGGTCAATCCTCGCTTGTTCTAAGAAATAGGAAAATAATCAAAAGGATTCCCCCAAGGATCACTTATCAGGGAAAGCTTCTCCGATAGCCACACCTGACATAAATCATGTCAGTATTGAGGGAAATAAGGGCACTTGATCAATCGTCATGTACATCTTACCTCAAGAAGAGTGAAGATATCATCGACTAGGTCAGGTTGTGAATCAGTGGCATTCATACCGATAAGATTCTCTGCCAGTGCTAGTGTAGGTGGAGAATTTCCCCGAGAAAGGGGATCGATGATGAACAATAGTCGGAATGGGGTAACGAGACCAACGTAGCAAATGAAATTAGGCATCAATAGCAAAGCCACCACACAAGGCCAGGCAATGTCAGTCCTCAGAGCACTAACGCACAACTATAGCACATTCTCGACATGAAATCCCCCGAGAGATGGTGGGCGAGAAAGGAAAGGCACCATGGAGTCCAAGTTCTACAAAGCCCGAAGAGTGTCATCAGCCCCGAAGCGGTAAGATGGGATCACTAGGGGAAAATCCTGAGGACATGGAACCTCGAGTATGGCTTGATACTCCTCAATTATCTGGCAAATCTCTTAATGGGAGAAGTAGAAAACATGGGCGGTCAGATTCTAAAATGAGAGCACAACTCTAACTAAATTTGTATTCACGGGGTGGAATGCGAGATAGCGAAGCCCTCATAAACCAAATCTCTCAAGTTTCTTCTAATTTGGATTCTTCAATATGTGCATGAAAGCCCAAAGCTACTAGTTGTAGGTCATCATTGGGAGAAAAGCAAAGAAAGAAGAAAATCAGGAAACCGGAGCTTAATATCATTAATGATATGAGTGATATCTTTAATGATATGGCCAATATTGTTAACGATATTGCAATGTCATTCACAATATAGCTTCTCTAGAAACTTGTCTATATCTATTAGCATACTGGATTTTCCCATGTGGTTAACAATATGACAGTTACAGTGGTAAATCGGAGGCATTGTTTTGGTAAAAAGTAAATTTGCGAATTTAATTTTAGATTGAGGACTCACCGACACTTTTTGGGAGTAGAAATCACTATTCTAACCAATGCAAGTGGCACAATCAAGTTGGATTGAAGGAAATTTCAACTAAAAATTAAATGTTCAAATTGAGCATAACATTAAGAAAAAATAGAAGAAATATGCAAAAGGCATCAACAACGCCAACTAATACTAAATGTTCTACAAAGAAAGCTAAAAATCTAAATAGATGGAGATGAAGCATCGTCATCATCATCCTATGTATCGTTGATATGGTTACCCACCTCCACGTCCTGGCTGTCAAATACCCCTCGATGAAAGCTAGATAGAGATGGTATCCCTCTATGCATCCTAGAACAAGTCCCTCTAGCTGCAGTTGGGCGAGCATACCTCCGAGCCATCTACCTCTCCAAGTCCTTGATCCACAAATCTCAAGTCCTCAGATGACCTAAGCCTGCAAGAGGTCCCAGTTCTCCAAAGAAAGCAATGCCTAAAATAGAAAATATGCATCACACCATAAGCATTCATAAAAAATGTCAACAAATGACAAACACACATACATATCATTACGCATACACAACATGTAAACTTAAATATCATAATGCTTTGTCTATAGGAAATTACATAGGAATACCTCAATAGCCCTATTTTTCATGATGATCATATCGTAGATAGATAGGTAATGAAGGTAACCATCTTAGCATCAATGCGAGGGATCTGTCATTATAGAATGAAGGCTAAATCAGGAATTGGGAACATTTAAGATAAGTTTAGAAAGATAAATGAAAAGAGCCTCATGCGGGTAGTGTCCTGAGGAGCAAAGGATAGAGTATAAGGTCTTGGGGTAACATCTAAGTCTACCGCTCTCCCACCCTTGCAAGCAGTGAGAAAGCTGTATCTAAAGGACTCAGGAGGTGGCCCTCCACAAATTCTAAAATAGTATACATCTTGTCATGTGAGCCATCATGATCTACTTGAGCCCACTTACCCACACAAGCTTGTTTCAAAAATAATAATGGACATAGAAAAGATAATCAAGATTTAAAGAAACTAGATTCAAACACAAGTCATACCTGAGAGGAGCTCGGACCGCCACTATTGTGACCCCACTACCGTCACCACCACTATTGCCCATACCACCATTAGGATCACCATCTAGACCATCTCATGGACCCATGCCTCCCCCAAAGTTGGCCTCAATGTCCTCATCATCTGAGGGGACTCTTGTCGCTATCTCCATCACCTCCCAACGATGCCAATCCTCAGTGTCATCAGGCCAAATACTAGGGTAAGGGGGTAAAAGTAGCTACATGTATACGGGGTAAACCCCGTCGATTGAAGGAATCGTGGCACCGATCTCATTTAGAATTGTAGCCCGATCTACCTAAGAAGTGATCTTCAGGTTGAGCCAAAACACCCTGATAGAAGGATGAGGAGGAACATGTCACTGATCTATCAGAGAAGTTCGCCATTCTCAGATGCTTTCCCTGAAATACCATTTGAGGGAAAGGGAACACTCTAGCACCAATCGATGGTTATCCACGGTCGTCTGCATGACCACCACCATCTCTCGATTCGGCACATAGGTCCATGGGTCAGAAGTAAGCTGCGACAAGAAAAGGCAAATTTTACCGCAAGGTTAGCAACATATCACAAAGTAAAATAATAAAGTCGCTTGGTAGAGAGAGATGGATACCTGATCATCACCAGATGACGGAAGCACTCTCGATATGCAATTTGCCACTTATAGAGACCGCCAATCCTCTAGCACCAGATAGCTAAGAAGTGCTCCCTAGGGATACGGGCAAGTCTTGAATGTTAGAGGAGGGAGGATATGATACTCAAAGGCCCAGACTTGCAAAAAGGAAGAAAAGATTAAACAAGGTAATAAAAATCACAAATGAATGAAAATAGAAAGTCCAAATCAATTAGTTGGAGCAAGACATGACTCAAATTGAGGGCTTAGGGTCAGTTCTGCCCCTAGATCTCCATGATGTCCTCAATAGCTGATATCAACTCGTAGTTGATCTTGCTAGAAGCGATAAGGAAGAACATGAATGTGAGTAGTAAAATCACAAACAAGCGAATGCATTGAGCCCGTGAATCAGCAGGCACCACATCCATCTGGTGCTAGTGGTTGTGGAGCTCCTTATAGAAAAGCTTGCCTGACTGGGGCATCACGCTGAATAGCTCCATCACCTGAGTAATGACTCAGAGAGAGGTGGAGAACCGATCTATAAAGATATCAAAATGGATGGCCCCCTCGATCAAGACCAGACCCGTCATGGCTATCACATCAGATGGTGTAATAGAAAGCTCACCCACCAGCAAATGGAATGTGTTGGTAGTCTCAGACCACCGCTTGACTATGGTAGTACAAGAAGGGTGTGATAAATGAGGCATGTGCGTCGATATAATTTGGGCCAATGCACTAAAAATGGTGGCATCAATAGCATCCCAAAGCTCAAGATCCCCTGCCGTATGGTTCCACCATGTCACGATAGCCCCTATGCCAGTGAAGTTTGTGTAGGTCTACGGCTTCAAAAAAAATCGATAAGTACAAGTGTTAATCATTAGATCGATGAATACCCTTACCAAAGAAAAGCACAAAACTATATCCTTTTTCACATCATAATCACAAATATTCTGATAAAAAAGTTCATCTAACACATCTTAAAGACCTTGAGTAGCATTAAAGCATGCAAATAGCTTTAGAAATTTCACTTAGAAGTAGTTTCTGTAAAAGCATAAACTAATTCAGCTTTTTGCTAGAGTTATGTCATTAACAGCATGAGCAATGTCGTTAACGACATTGCAGATGTAGAAATAGAAGCAGTTTCTACCTGACTTTTTGCCCTAAAAATCCAAACTTTTTCATATAAATCACCCACATTTGGGTTCAAAATCAACCTAAACTACTTTTAACCACTAAATAACACCTAATTAAGCATCAATTTCACATATAAGCATCCACATTTCATTTTGAATAGAAATTAGGATTTCAAACAAAAATGAGGAAAACTAGAATTTAGAGGAGTTTTTAGGTTACTAGGACCATGGAGGCATGTTATGAGAGCCTCGCGCACAAAGTGTTGAACGGGGAGTTATGTTAAAACGTGAGAAACTTATCCATTTCATTGAAATAGTATCCCTTTACCACGGAGCATCTTCTAAAGCCTTGAATATCAGGATGAGGAGGAATAGACGAAGAAGGAATGACCTTTGGATTGCAGGACTTGATCTTGCATAAAATTTTACCAAGATTTGAGAGAAGAAATTTGAAGAAAGTGGAGAAAAGGAGGTTGTTTCGGATTACATGAAGAAATGGGGGAAAAGTTGGGTATTGTTTTTTAAACAGATTTTTTGATATCGTTAACGATATTGGTAATATCGTTAACGATATCACCCATATCGTTAACGCCATGGGCTTTCTGCCCAGCCCATTTTGCATTTGTTTTAGACCAAATTCTTTTCAATTCAACCAAATTCACTTACAACGCATCATAACTTTATTACAAGGCTCCGAGGGTAATGTATTGAATTCTAAGGCTTCACCGAATATTTTTAAACTTGATCACGCAACACGAGGAAATTAATAAATACTCATATTTTAATTCTTGATTGAAGGGGAAAAATTTTTACTTTAAGAAAACTCAATCAAGGAATTAAAACATGCATTCATGGCTTGCATTTTCTCAGGAGTCCCATTATGCATTTCGACTTATTACAATCCGCAGACTTTCTATAGTCCACACCTTTTTTCAGACCTTTTATAGTTACGAACTTTCTACAGTCTGCACCTTTTTTCAAACTTTTTACAATCATGGACTTTCTAAAGTCTGCACCTTTTTCCTGACTTTTTACAGTTAACGAACTTTTTACAATCCACACCTTTTTTCCTAACTTGTTACAGTCAATGGGCTTTCTATAGTTTGTACCTTTTTTCAGAATTTTTACAATTACAGACTTTCTAAAGTCCACACCTTTTTTCTCAACTTTTTACAGTCAATGGACTTTCTACAGCCTGCACCTCTTTTCCCAACTTTTTATAGTCAACGGGCTTTCTACAGTTCGTACCATTTTTAAAACATTTTATAGTCACGATTTTTCTATAGTCCAAACCTTTTTTCCAACTTTTTACAATCAATGGACTTTTCTACAGTAGACATCCTTTTGTAGACTTTTTATAATCAATGAACCTTCCATAGTCCACATCTTTCTTTAGACTTTTTATATTCAATGGACTTTCAACAATCTGTATCCTCTTTTATACTTTTTACAGTCTGTATCTTGCTTTAGACTCTAGGCAGCCTGGACATGAGATTTTTTATCAAAGGAACAAGAGCATATGGCTAACATCCTTCCCCCAACTAGTTCTATTAGTAGCAACAAGCTAGAGGTTAACCTTCAAGGGAAACCGTTGCCAAATGGGCACATCACAAGGGGCATGGAGAGACCAATTCTTGACAACATGGTACCAAGATGAAAGCTTCCAGTCAACACAGTTTCCACCCCGAGTAGTGCCAACCGCGATTGGTCATGTATCATCTCTAAACCCCGCTGCTCTTTTAATCATGAGACCATACTAATCTTTTATCCATAGTGATCCCATGAGGGGCAGCCTATGAGTATTAGATTTCGCTCTCGACTCACAAATTCGATGATGAAATTGTAATTTTTCCCTTGCCAATTTTTTTTCACTTTGTAACAGGGTCCTAAATTCATCTAGAGAAAGCTTACTTTGTTTCTTTGGGCCTTAACCATTCCTTAGAAATTATTAGCTGAAAATCCCAAGACTGAAGTTCCATATTGTTAATGACATGGCCATGTCGTTAACAACATGTCTAATATCGTTAACGACATGGATAATATGATTAATGATATCGCAACTGCAGTAAAACCAAAATTGTACTTTCCATGAATTTCATCCAAAAAGCCCATATTTGCCCACATGCTCGGACATTTCTACCGCAAAACCACTCCCCACACTATACGTAGGACCTTTTACATCCATCTTCACATGGGATCTTGTGAAAAAGAAAAAAGGTGAAAGTATGGCCTAAGTCTAATACTAAGTTGACTTTAGATTGAAGAGAGATCTTTAAGTTAGAGCTGAGTTTTAGAATGTGGAGGGGAGCTCATTTGTGTGCAGAGCTAAGGCAAGAAAGAGAGTTCTAAGTTTAATTTTGAATTTAAAGTGTTCTTGAGTTTTTAAGTACTTTGAAGCTAAGTTGAGTCTTTAAGCTCATAGTTACTTAGAGTTCCAAGTTAGTGAGTGTAAGTTCATGAAAAGGGCATGAACTTGGGATATTTAGGATTAGTTAAGCAAGTTTGAGGATTAGTTTTTACATAAACTTGAGTTTAGAAAGTAAGCAAAACTAGAGTTTCATAGTTTCTTCAACAACTTTCACTAAGTTTTAACTCACTAGGACTTGGTGTAGGTAGTTTTGGTAAGTATTTCCACACATTTGGAATACTTACCCTTCTTCATAAAATTTGCCTAGTCTTTTCTCATTTTTTCTCTTCAAAGTCTAAACTTGAAGGAAAAGTATTACTACTTCCTTTCTTCCTCTTGTTAAGACTAACATTCTGGGATTTTAACTTCCCTCAAAGAGTAATACTTACTCTTCATTGAAAGCTTTTTTTATCAACAAAATCAAACCAAAACCAAAGAAATAAGGAGGACTCTCCAGAGATTTTCGTGGACCTTGGCAAAGGGGATTCACGAATACGGGGTGAGCCTCTAAGTTCCTAGAGTCGTGCTTCTCATGTTTATGTTTGATACATGTGTTTGGTGTTTAAAATAAAAATAATATAAAACTATTGCTGTCTACCGCTGAAATGCCATTAATAACATTGCGATTGATGTCATTAACGACATTAGCAATGCTGTTAACAAAATTGCAGTTCAGGTAGAATGTTCGAAAATCCTTAAGTATCGTTTTATGTTCCATAAAGTCAGTAGTGACTATTCAAACTTAACATCAGAGTTTTTAGTAACATAAAATACATACTTGAGAATTTTTTAGGCTTAGAAATCAGCCCAAAAGGTGTTCAAATGGTTAAAGTTAGTTCCCCTTTACCGAGATGTTATTTTACTAACTTTAACGATTCCCCTTTCGGAACGGGTTCAATAACATCATTTTATTTGTTTTGTTTTGACCTAGATTTATTTCGCTAATATTGTTATGTAGTTGGGTTAGGAAACCCCAACGAAGGTTCCCTAGTTCCCGAATAACCGACCAGACAAAATATTCACATGCGACATTTTCACTAAATAAAAATGATTAAACATTCATGCATATAAAATGAATCTTTTTCATATGAAAGAATTTTAAATCTCTCGTTGTTTTAAATTAGACTGCTCGGGTCTCGTGAAAAATTAAAATGAACATACTTGCAACTACTTGTGATGTGTAATATTATTTGTGCTAACCTTTTTGGATGGAGGTAGATTAGGATTAAATGAATGTTAGGATTTAACTTCCTTCGGGTATCACATTTAAATTTTGAAATTAAATGTAATATTTATTAGATATCGATGTATTTTAGGCAATTGTATCCCTTAGATTCTGATGTATTTAGGAGATTTGCATCCCCCATCCCATAATGTAATTAATCCCCCATAGATTAGGCCCATTTACTTTCCTACGTGTTTACTTTTTGCAATTTATTTAAAACTGCTTTATGCATGCGTGACAATATAATCATAAGCCAAAAATATCTAGTTTAGTTCAAATATTATAAACATGGTTTCTAACATAGTGTAATTCAACTCAAATGATGATGAAGTAAGTAACTCATCTGAACTCGAATCTCTGTACCGTGGTATAAATTAGGCAATCCAAACTAAGCTATACCAAATTTTCCTAGAAGAGCTGATTCAGAGTGGTGATTCTGTAAATAGGCTAGAGATTTAGGTCTCGGGTCTTAAAAACTTGAAATTCATTTTAATTCACACTTGATACAATTCTTTTCGAAAACCCCACACCCCATCTCACAAGGTCGGCACAGGTCGAATGTTGTTCACTCACAAGAGCAAAGACATTAAATGTTTTGGCTGTGGCGAGAAGGTTCATATCAAGTCATCATGTTTTAAATCTAAAATGAACACATTGAAGAAGAGTTTCTCCAAGAAAAATGAGGCACTTACTGCCACCTAGAGAGATTATGAGGAATCTTTTTCATCAGATAAAAAAAGCTATCGATTCTTCCAACCTCTACTTGATGGAGATTGAGAATGAAAGGGGTGAGAGCTTAACATCTGCTTCCAAGAGCAATTCATCCATTATTGGCTCTGAAGTTGAGAGAAACAAAGGGAAATATCTGTAAACTGAGGTACATCTTGAGATTCCTTTGTCAATTGAAGAGTTCACCCATGTAGTCTTTGATGTAATAAAGCTCACTAATAAGTCAGGAAAAAACATCAAAAAGCTAGTGAGGAGAAGCGAAGATCAGGAAGACATAATTGCTTCCTTATCTCTTGATATCACCTTTCTTCAAGAAAAAACTTAATATCATGAATGTCATAATAGCAAGCTCACTAAGAGATATGATGAGTTGACTACTAAGATAATAGCTTTAAAGGAGAAATAGGTTCCTTCTCTAATAAACAATCCTTCTTTGAGTAATCGAACTTGCAATTCTAAGAGGAAGAATTCCTCTACAAAGAAGAAAGCGAGCTAGCACAAAGCAAAAATGGTGTGTAGCTTTTGTGGAAAAGCTTAACATGCTTCAATTATGTGTAGGCATAAAAAAGGTTGTTATGACAAGTATGATTGGACTGATTTAAGCACTGCCAATAAGGGAGGACCCAACTCGAAAGCATGAGTACCTAAGAACACGTAATTGTTTTGCACGAGGGCATAAGATCTGCTAAGGACATTAGATAGTGGTATTTAGATAGCGGATGCTCTACGCATATGATGAGAGATGAAATCCAGATCATCTCATTGGAGCGAAAAAGAAATGGGAGTGTTAATTTCGGAGACAACCAAAAAGGGAAGATTGTTGGATGTGGCATTGTTGGTGTTTCTTCTTCAATTGAAGAGGTGTCTCTTGTTAAAAGACTTAAATTCAACTTGCTTAGCATAGCCCAGGTTTGTGACAAATGCAAAAAGGTTACATTCGACTTAACAGGTTACTCTGTTGTTGACTGTAAGACTGACTCAACTATACCCTTTGCTCCTAGAATTAACAATTTGTATATGATTGATTTATCCCTAGGCTCCACTAATGTTTCTCTTGTATCTAAGGAGGATAATTTGTGGCTTTGGCATAAAATATTGGGTTATATAAATATGAACATTCAGCCCAAACTAGCCAAAAGTAATTAGTTGTTTATTTACCCAGTATCAGCTTTAAGAAAGATGGACTTTGCTCAACTTGCTAGCTTGGTAAGAAATTTTAAAAGTCATTTAGGTCTATAAACAACGTAGTACCTAAAAGATCATTGGATCTCCTCCACCTAGATCAATTTGGTCATGTTCAACCTATGAGCATGGGTGGAAAAGGATTCTCATTGGTCATTGTGGATGACTTAATGAGATTCACTTGGGTAGTCTTACTGAGTAGCAAAGATGAAACCTTTGAGTCTTTTATCAAACTCAGTTACTAGATACTGAACAAACTAGGAACTCAAATCAGTAAAATCCAAAGTGGTTATAGATATGAAATCAAGAACTTTTATTTTGAAGAATTTTGTTCAGTGCATGGTATTGACCTCACGCTTTCTTCTCCTTATACTCTTCATTAAAATGGGGTTGTAGAAAGGAAGAATGGAACCATAGTTGAAATGGCTCGATCCATGCTAAGTGATAACAATCTACTAAAGTACTTTTAGGGAGAAGCTATTAACGTAGCTTGCTATATTTTGAATCAGATTTTAATTTTCCCAATTCTTGAGAAAACACCTTATGAGCTTAGGTGAGAGTGCAGCCTAAGATTGGTCATCTCAGATCTTTTAGCTGTAGGTGCTTCATTCTAAACACCAAGGAGCAATTAGGAAAGTTTGATCCAAAGGCTGGTGAAGGTATCTTTCTAGGTTACTCGATAACAACAAGGCATATAGAATATATGTCAAAAGGACTAGCTTATTAAAGGAATCTATGCATGTAGATTTTGATGAAACTAACAATGTAGATATATGACCATCTGATGAAGAAGAAGGAGTAAACCAGTAAGAAATCAACTCAACATGCCACCCTCTTTGCTTCCCCTCCAACACAAGAGCCAAAAGTTAAGGAAGTTAAAGCTGCCAAAGATATTTCAATCAACTTCAACGAAGTAGAAGGTCAACCTCAACCTCAACAACCTATCATAGAGACTCCCATTGTAGATCTGAGTCTTCCAAGAGAGATTAGAACTCATGACAATCACCCACTCAAAACCATTAATGATGATGTTCATAATCTTGTGATTACACAAGGTCAACTCAGTACAATGATGAGCCACCTTACTTTAATCTCCTTGATTAGACCAAGAAGTTCCAAGATGTAGAAGAAGATGATTATTCAATGATCGCAATGCAAGAAGAATTAGATTAATTCAAGCTCAATGATGTTTGGGATCTAGTTCTAAAGCCCAAAGGAATATCAATCATCGGCACTAAATGGGTTTTGAAGAACAAGCTTAATGAAGATGGAATTATTATTAGAAACAAGGTCAGGCTTGTTGCTCGAGGCTACAATCAGCAAAAAGGCATAGATTATAATGAAACCTATGCTCCTGTAGCTCAGCTTAAAGCAATCAGGATCCTATGTGCTTTTTCATCGCATATGAACTTCAAGCTATTTTAAATGGATGTTAAATGGATGTTAAAAGTGCATTCCTAAATGGCTTTATTTAAGAGGAAGTGTATGTGCACTATCCTTTTGACTTGAAGATCTCAAGAATCCTGAGCATGTCTATAAATTGAAGAAAGCTCTCTACGGATTGAAGCAAGCTCTTAGAGCTTGATATGAGAAGTTAACTAATTTCCTAATCATGAAAGGCTATGAAAGAGGGAAGCTAGATACAACTCTATTCATCCAGTGAAAGAAGAAGATGTGTGCCTTGTCAAAATCTATGTGGATGACATCATTTTTAGAGAAACAGATGAGAAGCTTTGCAAGGAGTTTAGAAAGCAAATGAATACTGAATTTGAAATGTCAATGATGGGAGAGCTCAACTTTTCTTTGGACCATAAATCAAGCAAAGTGAAGGTAGAATCTTCATCCGTCAAGCAAAGTATGCCAAAGAAGTCTTGAAGATGTTTGATATGGAGCATTCGAAGCCAATCTCCACTCCCATGACCATTAACAAAATTTTGAGTAAGCATGAAGCTTGTAAGCTAGTAGAACAAAGGTATTATTGGTTTACTCCTTTACTTAATAGCTAGTAAGCTCGACATTCAGTATTCTGTGTGTTATCGCAAATTATCAAGCTGTCCCCAAAGAATCTCACTTAGCAACTATTAAGAGAATTATCTGGTATTTGCAAGGTTCTATTGATGTAGGTCTGTGGTATCCCAACAGCTTAGATTTCACTCCTAGAGAATTCACAAATGTTGACTATAGAAGAGACAAGCTCTATAGGAAAAGCACCATAGGAGGATGCCATTTCCTTGGAAATACCTTGTCTCATGGTACAGTAAGAAGCAAACTCTTGTTGCGTTGAGTATAGATGAAGCTGAGTACATGGCGGTAGGAAGTTACCTTGCAAAACTGCTATAGATTAAGCAACGATTGGAGGATTATGGTATAAATTCAAAATGCCTCGAAGTAATGTGTGATAATAAGAGCGCAATTGACCTATCCAAGAATCCAGTTCAACATGGTAGGATGAAGCATGTCAAAATAAGACATCACTTTATAAGGGATCACGTACTAAGGGGAGATGTCAAATTGGAGTATGTTCCTTTAGAAGAACATCTAGCTGACATATTCACCAAACCATTAGCAAAGGAGAAATTCAATGTTCTCAAGAAGCTAATTGAAATGGCGAACCCCATGTGAAGAAAAATTCAAGAAATTGGCTAAGTGTTGAAAATAAAGTCTCAACTTAGCTGAATGAGGTAACACATATTTAACACCGTTAACATTTGAAAGTAACACTATGAGATTCAGTTTCATGGTTAAAAACTCAAAAGCCACATTATCCAAAGGATGCTTTGAATTGGAACTGTCTGAATTTGAAACTCACCATTTTACTATGTCAATTAAACCTTGTTAATCTCACTATTTAATTTTAATCTTGGTTTGGAAGAGTGCCACATATCATCTTGTAAGTTAAAGAGCCTATAACAAAGGCAGATGCTGGAGAGAGAAGGTTACTTGCAATTTCAAAATCTTAGAGTTTTTCCAAAGAACCCTAAATTTCATTTCTCTCAAATCTTATCATTTATAAATGGTGAACACCAAGAGAACCCTAGTTCTTCAAGGTGAATTAAAGAAGATAATGCTTGTGCACATGGATGGATTTGTTAAGAAGGTCACTCTACCCCAAGGAATTGTCTTCACTCATATTGATTAGCCTGAAGATCAAGAGTTTAGACTCGGGTATGAAGATGATTATGATAGTCTTCTAAAGAGTAAGACCATGAATAAGATCATCAAGTAAGAAAACCTAAGTCATTTTTTAAACCTAAGTCATTTTTTGTTGATGGATGGACCAGCCATCAAGAGCTTCTATGTAAAACTCTACTCCATTTAGGGATTTAATGACTTCTTCATCATGGAGATCAACAACGTCTCATATTTGATTTGTGTGGAATTGATTAGAAGTCTTCTCAACATGCCATTGAAGGGCACCATATTGAGAAGGAATATAGATGAAGAGCACACAGCTATCCCTAAAGATTGGGAACTCCCTACAGACTATGGATATGGAGAAATAGCTGCATCTAGGATGAGCTGCTAAGTAAAAGCTTGCCATGAGCTATTAGTGAAGATGATTATGCCCAAGATTGTTAGACAATTAGGATGATATATCTTTATTAGTTATAATGTACAAATAGTTTCCAGATTGTTGCTATCTATAATAAAGGCATCTTTGTTGTTTATCAATGTTTATTTAAATTATGTATCTTATTGTTATGATATATATGTGCTACTATATATGCTCATTGATAAGACCTAGTCCATGACTACTTCATAGCATAAAAGTGCCAGGACATAGTGGCAATGATGTGGTGTGAGAATTGTACACATGTGTTACTATGAATAGTCTAAATATCCCTAGTCATGGTTTCATTTAGACTGGACATCAATGAAGTGGATAGACTAGCATGTGTAGGCTTACTCCTTGGATTAGATCCAAGCAGCTGATCTCATGACCTGAAGGTAGTTCCATAAGTTAACACATGGATGTATTGGGGTAATACATTGGAGATCACTATAAGATGGATACTCGAAAATAACTATATCCATGTGTAGGGGTCATGTCTTATTGCTGTTGTAATACAATTATCCTCAGACTTGAGATACTAGTTACCTTTTGTGGGAGTTGCTATACTTTGGGTCATACTTATTCATACACTGGTGATTAGGATTATGGGGGTGTAGTGATGATCACTTGTTGGTAAACCAAGTATTCAAGATGGAATTCATTGCTCCTAATATAGTGATATAATGAAAGTTATACCTTAAGGCCTCTTATTGAAGTGACACACTCATAAAACTCTGATCATACAATAGGTTTCTAGTCAATCTTGATACAAAATGGTGAGTGGTGTTCTTCGTGAATAAGTCTAACTCCATGATAGCTACAGCTATTACATGAGCTAACACTTAATCTTAGTTCAATAAACTAGATGGTACTTAACCTGATGGAAAGAGTGTATTATATTGGTTACTATTGCAGAATTGGAATAAGTAGCAAGCACATGACATTTCGAGTATCAGGGGATCATACGCCTTTGCTAGAAATCCCATTTGATCATCTAGAGTTATCGTGTTCCATATCAGTCTAGAACACTGAGCCTAAAAGTTTCCAAATGGGAAGCAAAGTTTAGGTTAACCTCTAGAGGCTCTATACTTCAGGATCCTATGAGGTCACACACTTTGGGTCTTTACCAGACTAAGTAAAAAACTTGTAGACTGGGTCTATGCCAAGAATATAAGGAAAGTTAAACTCATTGGATGAGTTATTAATTGGTTGGACAAAATAATAATTAAAGGATTTAAAGAGGAGTTGGAAAAATTGCATAGGGTGGAACAAGGGAAATTTTTCCCATTACGAGTTGGCCTCGCGAACACAGGATGTTCGCCGGTGGGGCCTATGTGACTGCCCCACAAGTAAAAATTGCTCACAGGCCATTACCATGCATTGGCACAAGGGAAAGCACATGCCGGTGGGCTTCATACCCATAAAGCATTGCTAGGTAGTGCTTGCATAGGCCTGTAGTGCAGGCTCACCAGCAGCTCGCAGGCAAGGCTTGCGGGGCAAGGGAAGCCTTCATGGGCTTCCCTTGCTGGCTTTGCATAGCCTGCCCGTGGGGTTGTGCACAGGCTCTACGTAGATGACCCACATGCAGGATGGGGAAATTCTCCATCCCACATTGGTAAAAGGGGAGCAACATGCTCCCCCTCTCCCTATATAAAGAGCCCTCCTCCTCCACTTTTACTCACTTTAGCTTAGCCTTTCCTTCTGAGTTTTGACTTCTTTCTTCATGTGCTTTTGCGAGATCCTCCACGAATTTCTCCGCATTCACTAGAATTCTTTTGAAGGCTCATTCATTTTTTGGAAAGGTCCCTCTTAGTTATATTTTTGGGTTGGTCTTCGAGTGGTCTAGCAGCTATTGTTTACCAACCAGTTCTTCCTCTACGAGAGGTTTTGGTTAGCTGGGACCTTATGAACCCAAGATAATAGTATTTCATAATACTTAAAAGTTTTGAAAATAACAAATTATCTAGGATAGTGAAATTAATTGAGTACTAAGTAGACTCTTAATTAATAAAGTTTACTTGAGTTTGTTTAAGGGAAAACAACTTAGTTTACTGTGTAATTAATTGAGTTGTGGCTTAGAGTAAGAAAAGCTGAGTCAGCTTAGTATTACAAAGTTTATAATATATAGACTTAGTGAAGCTAAGTTAGTTTTTATTTATAAAAGCTGAGTAATTTTGAAACTTATAGAAATAAATGCAATATTCATTTGATGCTTTTAAGGAGAAAAGGCACTGAAATTAAAAAAAATACTCAAGTGGTCCTCACAATAAAAAGGTGTTAGTAAGGAATCCGCTGACAAAAGTCAAAGACAAAAGGAATCTGCTGACATGCATCGTTAAAGTCAAAGACAAAAGGAATCCGCTGACATGCATCGTTTCTCAGTGTCTCTGCGCAACTCTGTAATGTCATCAAGTCACCCATTCGTAGAATTCCACGTTTCATCACATCTCGCACACTTCTTTATCAGAACAGATTGCTTTAAGGAAATGAGATTTTGACGCATTTTGATTAACAGATTAATCTCACGCCTCAACGTTCTAAATTTCTATCTCCAAACATCCTCAAATTTTTTTCAAATGAGTAAATTCAAAAGATATGAAGAGAAGAGAAATTGAAGATAAAGTCAGAACGAGAAGAGAATAGAAAACTGAAGTTAACATTCGAACTTGGTGAATCACCTCGAATTTCTTAAGAGCTAAAACTCTATTCAATCATTCCCTGCCTTCGAAAATTCCAAATCAAGCAATAAAGCAAACACAAAACCTTCCTATCAGTTTGTAATAGAGAGTAATCACTTAATATTCAAATTGTAAAGAATTCAACGTTTTTATATGTTGGAATCCTTAGTTCGCAATTTCTTTCTATAAATTTGAGTGACGGTTTGGGAAGGGTACCCAAATTATGTTTGAGTGGTAGTTAGAAAGAAAGGTACTTTCTATAATCATATCTACCTATTGTAAAGGCTTCTCCGCCTAAGGAAGGAAGGAAAATACTAGTGGATTAAAGCTCGTAAAGGAATATAGGGACTAGAGGTAGTCTAGGGGTCGAACCAAGATAAAATCTCAGGTGTTATAATTCAAACATTTATCACTTATCTTTATTGCATTCTACTCAGTCATCATTCTCTCATTTTCACAACTCTTGCTTTAAAAACAAATTTGAGCTGAATAAAGTACTCAGCAATGATTGAAGATAAATTGTGCTAACAAAGTTGAGTAGTTTATAATTTTTAGACCCAGCTTAGTAAGTTTTCATTCAGCACGCATCTAAAAAACTAAACTTGGAAAAGAATTATTGTAAAATCCAAAAAGAACCAAGTAAAGCATTCACCCCTGTTAACATTAATTTATTTCAGACCAACAAGTGGTATCAGAGCAAGTGCTCATCTTATAGACTAGTCATCCTTGATTTAAAGATCCGAAATGGCTTATAATAGTTTTGGATCTGGCTCAAGAAAGATGGTACTTCTTAAAGAAGGAATGTCTATAACTAGGCCTCCACTATTTGAAGGTAATTACTACACGTTTTGGAAAAATCGCATGAAAAACTTCATACAATCATAGAGCATACAAGCTTGGCTCGCTATAGAGCTTGGCCCCAGAATTCCTACAATTATACAGAATGGGGAACGTGTCATAGTTAGTCTAGAGGATTATGATGATGCTAATCTGAGGCTTTTCAAAGAGCTTACATTATGCTTTAGATCTTACAAAAAAAATGGTCTCAAGTTGCAAGATGGTGTAGGAAATCTGGAGGAAGCTAGACATTACCTACAATGGGACTGACAAGGTCAAAGAGTCAAACATTAACCTCATCCTCAAGGAGTATGAGCTATTCTAGATGGGCGTTAATGAGACTATTCAATCCATGAATACCAGGTTTGTTAGAATTGTTAATGAATTGAAGAGATTAGACAAGGAGTTCACTAAGGAAGAGCTGGTGAAGAAGATTCTATGTGTTCTCACTGTTGAGTAGGATGCTAAGAAGAGTGTGATCGAAGAGGCTCATGATCTAAAAACCTATAGCTATGATGAGCTCATAAGCACCTTGTCGATTCAAGAGATTTCCTTGAGGAAATACACTGATGACTCTAAGAGGAGTAAATGCAAGGAGACAGAAGGCAGAGCCATTGTCCAAATAGCTAATTCATCAAACAAATCCTCCAACAGCAATTCGGATGAGCAAGTGGCCCTTCTAACAAGGAGATTCAAGCACTTTATAAAGAAGGATGGGAAGTTCAGCAAGAAGAAGTTTCCTACTAAAAATAAGTCAACTTAACACTGACATGGAGTTGAGGAAGGACCCAAGAAGGAGAATATCAAAGATATCAAGTGCTTTGGCTATGGAAAAAAAGGTCGTATTCAATCATCCTGTCCAAAAACCAAGAAGGATAGATATGAGAAAATGTTTTCCAAGAAGAAAGGCATGTGCTACCACCTAGAGTATAACTGAAGAATCATCATCCTCATATGAAGAAGAAACTGACTCCACCAACCTTTGCTTAGTGGCAATTGAGAATAAAAGGGGTGAGAGGTTAACTTCTACTTCTAAGAGCAATCAATTCACTGCTAACTCTGAAGCTGAGTGAAATAAGGGGAAGAGCTCACAAGCTGAGGTACATCATGAAATCCCTTTATCCATTAAAGAGTTCACCTAGGTACTTTTTGATGTTATGAAACTGACTAATAAGTCAAGGAAAAACATCAAGGAGCTAGTGAGGAGAAGCAAAGATCAAGAAGACATGATTGCTTCCGTGTCTCTTGATATCCGCTTTCTTCAAGAAAAAGTTGAGTATCATGAATGTCAGAACAAAAAGCTCACTAAGCAATTAGATGAGTGACTGCTGAGGTAACATCTTTAAGGGATAAATGGGTTCCTCCTCTAGGCAACAGTCCAACTTCGAGTAACCAAACTCGCAATTCTAAGAGGAAGAATTCCTCTAAAAGGAAGAAAGCGAGGCAACCCAAAGAAAAAGCGGTCTATGGTGATAAGTGTATAATTACACTTATTATCATAATAATTTTACACATTAAACACCATAGTTTAAGTCATTTTTATACTTCATATAAAAGATTTCACATGGTATGTAGTTGTTTTTTTATGCAAATGCAGGTACTTAGTAAATCTAGGAAGTAAAATGATTAAAGTTAGAAATCTAAGGAAAAAAGAGTGAAAAAGG